>JASDQU010436646.1:35967-52605 GCA_032191745.1 Picea mariana
TCCAGGAATATTATGAAAATCCGAGAGGATCAATGAGTTGATATCTGAAATATGCCAATAGGAATGTCCAAAAAAGTGTACAAGGAGATGGTCGAAGAAATGGATTAAATTGCATGGCATGAGGAGCCATCTCAACAACAACGTGCTTCAAATGTATGCAATCATTGAGTTTTTCTATTAGGTACAAATAATTAATTTATCATTAAATATTATTTTTCAAATATTCTCTTACAGAAAAGAAAATAAAATAGAACTCATTCAATACATAAAACTGGATGACAAGAAAGAAAAGGGTTGATATCAAAGTTTGTGAGTAATTGTTATTTCCTTATAACAACTTAAGTTTTTTTTTTTTTTTGTATATTTTAAGTTGTCTTACAACAAACTTCCTTGAATGTATTCAAATAGGTGCTAACATACAAATAAGATCCATCCAAAAAAAATGATTGACATTGGGTTAAGGGTTGTGAGTATATGCTGGCATATCAAAAATTAATTGTGGAATTTGTAAGTATAATCTATTTTTTTCTACTTCTATCATTTTATAATTAAATAAACTAAATTAATACTTCATATTAAATCTATGATTTATTATGGGGTATAAAACATGCAGGAAAGAAAATATGGAACCGAGCCAACAGAAGAATTGTTGAAACAATGCATGATATTTGATTTTGAACATATGTGTATGATCTATGAGTCGACTCTTTCTTTGGTACGTTGCTTTTTAATTTACATTCATGTATATTATTTATTTCAATTTTCATTATTCTCACCAATGTAGATAGACTTGTTACAATTTATTTTTATGTTTGTAGATGGAACTTGAAGAAGATGAAAACAATCGAGAAAATCAACCAAACATTCAACAAAATAACCCAAGGCATGGAAGTAGTCGAGCACTAAAAACAGTTCCATTTAAGAATTATGACCAATATATTTGGATATCAATGCAAGCTGCAATTGTATTATTTTTAAATAATTGTCTGTGAAAATAAGACATTTTTTTTAATGTAATGGACGTAGTGTCCCAATTGAAAGACAAGGGATTACCAACAAGTGTCCCATTTTGTATGGCAAAGACCCTCTTATTCATATAATAAAATATATTTTAATTTATTCTATTGCATTGCCTAATGTCGTTGTGAAATGTTACATTGTTGATTAAATATATGCATGAGTAAATATTATAATGAAGAGATGCAAAATCTGATGATATAACAAATTAATCCAAATATCATATCCAAATTCACTAATCAAAATATAAGATATATGTAATTTTTTTGATAAATAATGGAACTAAAAAATAACAATAATTGCACTATCACAAGGCAATGTTTCTCGGTGTATTTTAATTATTAATCTCATTGGTGCATTTAATATTACAACGCATTGTTGTGTTTCATAAGAAATGTGCACCGATGATTTTATGTAATCAATTAGCACTGGTTTGAATATTTATTTAATACCACAAAATTACATTAAAGAATTGGCCTTTGGTGCGTTTAGCCTATATAAAGCACCGGTTCTTTTGTGTTATTAATAAGCATCGGTGCTTTAGGATTATTAATAATAATCAGTGCATTTGTGTTATTAATATACACCAATGATTTTGTGTTATTGATAAGCATCGACACTTGTTTGTTACTAAAAAGCACCGGTGCTTTCTATTTTTAATGCACCAGGGGGGTTTTTTTCCAGGTAACACATCAATGCATATTATTTTATACAACATCGTTTCCTTCTTATTAATAAAGCATCGATGCGTTCTAAGCAAAAATCCATGGCACTTAATTATTTTTAACTTTCCCGATGTGTTTTATTGTTAAAGCCCCGGTGCTTATAAGACAAACTCCCTATTTCTTAAATATTTTACCGCCCCGGTGCTTAATGTTAAGTGTACATCACCAGTCTGGTATGTGTATGTACGCATTGGTGTTTGTATTTCATAAAAATGCAGTGATTTGTAAACATCCGCTAACACCTTCAGACGCCCATATTTTTTATTTATAATTAAGTTTCGTTATAGTATCCATAAAAACATCTGCTATAAAAAACAGATGTTGTAGTGGGGTTTTTTTGGCCAATTTTTACCAATTGTGTAACACTAGAAACCTCCGCTATAACCTCTGCTAAAAGGTATTTTCCTTGTATTGACATCACCAAATTTTCAAATTCCATATAAAGGAACAACCATCCACTGAAATACATGGGTACCTAACCACTGCAACCACAAATCTAAGAGGATCTCCTTTAGGTATATGGTTCATTCAAATTCTTGATGAACTCCCCCTAACTATGATACCAATTCCATTATCATTCCAAGATCTAACTAGTGTAACAGATGCACCCACGTCCCTTGATTCTTATCTCATTCTAACACACATATAACTTGTATAGAGTTTTTTGGTCCCATAACATCACCCTTATTCTAAAACTAACATGTAGGCCTTTCATAGAGAATTCAACTGATGACCCACTCCTCCAAGTGTTAACAAATCCTTATACATGTGAACAAACTCCCCTTCAAGGAAATACAATATGTAGTCATTTAAGGGACTCAACCTAGCTCTGCCATATGGACATGGATCAACTACCCTCATCTCAAGTAAGATTGAATGCCTAGTTTGACGTATGTTCTTAAGCATGAGGATGCACATCCAAATGTGTGAATTAAGTTTCACTCACTTATTCATCATGCAAACCAAACCTCTGATCTTGGATGCATCATAACTTGGGCCATATGGTTCTCATCTCAAACACACCAAGCAATATTCTATTTAGCTCACACACACCACACAATATATCATCTTGGACACACCAAGCAAGCTATCCATCTCAACTTAGACACCCCAAACCAACTAATTCTCAACTAAAACACACCAAGAAATCCATCAACTCTAACACACAAACAATATCATAACCAAACAATATCCTAACACCACCATTAATTGTGACACACATAATAATGGATCAATGCATGCTATCCATTTACCAATCCTTGACACACATAGGTTAAATATGGATATTGTCATGTCCCCACAATGTGCCTTGCAATCTTACACCTCTTGAGGGCATTCAACACCTCAATGTTTCATGCTTTCTTTCTTGGAAACACCAAGGTTACTTTGTTTGGACTATGCCTCTTCACCTAAAGCATACCCATACTTCGTTCTAGGCTATTGGTGAGTCACACTCCTACTCTAGTGTGACTATTATATACTTAGACATTCGTTATCTGTTTTAAAACTTAGTCATTTTTAAGCATACATCCAAGAGCATGAGAAGCCAAGAGAAGAACCATAGAAAAAATGAAAGACGAACATAGATATAGTGAGGGTGGCACAAACCATTCTTAACACCCGACTAAGTCTTTGTTATAGAAGAACAGTTACAACATGCTCTCACTACGAGCTTAGTTTACAACTTCGACATATTCAAATGACTCCCCTTGCCTCACCTAAACACTCATGAAAAATCGATAACCAAAAGACTCTTTTTTTCAACCATCTTAGCCGCTACCTGCAGTCCACCTCAAAAGTTCCTCCAATTGCAGAATTGTTGTCTCTTCATTTAGGTAGAGTTTGCCTCTTCATTTCAACTAACTTCAGAGATTTCAGTTATGCCTCACACATGCCTCCACAAACCTGTGTTTTAAACTTATCCAAAACCTTCCCAAGATAATTTCTCCCAGCTCTATCCATCGAACCCTCCTCCTCAAGAAAACATAAGTCCTCCCATGTAGAGAAAATTAGATTCTTGAGGGAGCTTCTCCTCTTCGCCTACCCCCGAATTGCAGAGATCTCTTTGTCTCTATGTCTTACCAACCCTTTCCTTCCTTGGTTGAGTTCCCTTTTTCTTTTATAGGCTCTCTAAATTTCACCATCATGAACCATCTCATTCTTTAGGAGTGTCGCACCCCTTCATGAACCCATGTCCAAATGAATCATTGTTCTCTTTCGAGGACCCAATCGCCCAAGGAACCCATACACTCTCAGTTGTCATGCCCCTTGGGATCGACACACCCAAACTTAGTGTGCCCCTCATGCCAGTGTGCCCCATCCATCTAATCAATTCATCATCATGGGTGTACGCACCCCTTAGGTGAGTCAAAATGAATTGCCTAAGTGTGCCCCCATTCCTTAGTCAATTTTCCCTTCATCGATGGAGTGCCCAACTTTTTCCTTCAATTATTCGCTAAATTGTTTGTTGTCTAAATTTGGTCCCAAGGAACTGTCGGTGGAATTGTCCCTTAGCATGTCACGTTACCAAGGAATCCCAACTCCCCATTATATGAAGATGTTCATCTCTTCATTCATATCGATCATCTTTCCTAACCGATTCATACTATGGTGGAAGTGCACATGCCCGAGCTAATCTCCCAAGGCCTTACATTCTCACCCACCTCAAGTTGTTTTCGTCCTTGGTAAAATCCAAAAAATATTTGATATCCAAGTCTTTTCCTGAACTTGTGCCTTAACTAGAACTAAATCTTCCAGAAATCCCAAGTTTCGTGCCAACCAAAAACCCCAAAACTCTGCCAAAATGGAAACCCCAAGTTTCCTTGCGAAGTGGAAACCACAAGTTTCCACAAAACAAAATGTATTGCAATCAAATTTGCATGATATTCTACCTAATTACATGAGTTCATTTCATCCAACTCCAAAGGATTAAAGTCACCCAAATCTTTTGCATCTCTCACTGTGATGTTGTTGTCTTGTTTTTGTTTGGTTTCCCTATCATTTTCATTTCTTTCTACAACTGATCGTTGCCTAGTTCACTTCAAAACTTGTCTAAGTGTTGAACTCTTGTGATCTTGTTGTTGCACCCTTATTCAACCAATTCTTCCATCTCTCTGCATATTTTCGACCCCCACGTATCGAATGGGTTGGGTAGCAAATCCAACCATTGTGCCCATTCTGTGAACACTTTCATCCTCATTCCCAAACTTAGTATTTTATGTTCACAACCTTTTTCACTCTATCCAACTCCAAAGATTAAGGAAAGTGTCCATCCTTTCCTCATCATTATTTTCATCGTTCAATATTCACTGAGGAGATCCTTCATAATGTATAAGTGTTGTACTTTGAATTTACTAGTGTGTTTGTACTCTTGAGCTCCTTGTCATGTTATTGTTCTCACCCAAGTTGTGAACTAGTTGAATAGCTAGTTCAACCATCACACCCCTTGAGTTTGCACACCATCATGCAAAACCTGGTCACTTCCTTTAGCATTTCAATCCATCTATACAACCCTTAGATCAAGGAAAGAATTCCCCTCACCTCGCTACACTATGAATGAACCCGAAACAAAGTCTTTTGTGACAACTTGTCTCCACTGTCCTCCTTAAGGCACAATTAGCTAATATTCCCCAATAACTGCACATATAGAATTCCTATACCTCACTACTTCGTCACCTATCCATGTTGTTGCATATTATTCTCTATTCCTTGGTGTAACATCCCTCTCTTGCGTGCATTGAGTGAACTTATTCTTTCAGGACACTTACTTGCAAGTGATCCAGATTATTATACTATTGGTAGTTTGATTATGATTAAGAGGCCTTATGGATATGATGATATGTTATTTTTTTGTATTGACATAGAGAGGTTCTATTGACTAGGTTCTCCTTAGTGTGTAGGAATTTGGACCTTCAGGATGCAGAGGCATCGATGAAACCCCTTGGACTCTGGATTGAGTCAGGGAGTGGACTTTTGGGTTGAATATTGTTGATGTGACATATGTACATATGATTAGATGATATGATGATTGATTATTATTGCCGACATGATTCGTTGATGGATGCAGGTTGATGATAGCTTTCCGAATAGACTCACATGTGAAGTAGAGAGGTCACGCACGAAAACCAGAGACTTTGAGGGAGCGTTGTGGGAGAAGCCCTGCCACAACCTACTAGCACTCCCACCGTGGTTGGAACTGTAGGTTAATGATTACCTAGTTCGAGAAGACCCACGATGTCGTGAGGGAAGACTCTAACAGTCGCTCACAATGATTCTAAAGGGCGAGTAATAAGGCAGGGGCCTTATTCCTTAGAGGCCCTTAGTCTCCCACAAGATCACGTGGTGGAGTATTGACTCTAAGGGTTTTTTACGTCTACCAAAGTTAGTCAAGAGGCAAGTGGCACCCTTGGAGCACGTAGTGCGTCCTAAAGGGAACGTTGCGCAAGGAAAACAGAAAGAGGCGAGTGGCACCCTTGGAGCACGTAGTGCATCCTGAAGGGCATGTCGTGATTTTAACTAGTAAGTGAATAAACCTAGTCAGCCCTAAAATGAATGATGTGATAAGTAAGATTTAAAAACAAGTTTTCCCTAATGAAAATGTCGCCCAACCTAGTAAAATTAAAACCTAGTTCTAAGTAGAACATGTGGTCAAAATAATAATAATAATAATAATAATAATAAATAAACCTATAACAAGAAGGGGGGTAAAAATTTCAAATTAATTTATTCAAGTCAAATTATCATGGAGGATTAAAATTTTAAAAAGGGAAATGGTTGTTTTTATCTATTTTTGCTAATTTAAATTTAGTTAAAAAGAAAAGAGGGTAAATGGTTATTTCATCTACACTTGCTAAATTAATTTTTAATTAAAGAAGAAAAAGGGTAAATGGTTGTTTTATCTACACTTGCTAAACTGATTTTTAGTTAAAAAGGAAAAAGAGGGAAACTTAAAAGAAATAGGAAACTTAAAGAAAAAGGGGAAACCTAAAGAAAATAGGAAACGTAAAGAAAAAGATGAATTTCTAACTTTGTAAGGAATCTTGCCTTGGGATCTTGCTATTTATGAACTCAAATAGGAATTAAGTACAACGTAAGTCATTAATATTTGTAAGGGAATATTGGGACATGAATGAGTGTTTTTAGGAATGATTTTAGGTGGGTGAGGGAAATAATAATAATTAATGAATTAATAAAATTAATTTTCTAGTGCAACTAGGGGATCGAGCGACATGTGTACAGAGGAGGTTTTTCCTAATTAATTAAATGAAAAAGGAATTTAATAAGAAATTGGGAAACTAATTACTTGAAAAATCTACAAAACGGATGGAGGAGGAGGAGTATGGATCTCATCTTTTTGCATAACGTTACGCTGCAAAATTTTTCCTTGACTGAACTTTCTCTTGTGGGAGTTGGGATACCCAGCTCAGGTAACGAGTGGTAGCTCAACCTTGCGAGGCAAGATGGGTGCTAGAAGTTCTCTGGTATTGTGTGTGTGCCCCTTTGCGTCTCAGGGTGATCAGGGGGAATAAGAGTACCTCTAGCGTTAGTTGGGAGGTACCAGTGAGGTCACATCGGTTGGCAAGCAGGACCTAAACAGAGCGCACGCGGGACAACAACTTCAGAGCATTCGTGTTTGGCTAAGGTACGCCTGTTAAAGTTGTTACTTACAATAGAATGTAATTTACACATGTTATTTTATCTTCTCAGTTGAATATTTCATGGCCGTGAGCTTTCTTGCACCTGCTTTCCTACAGTATTTGTAACCCCTTTGCTCATTGTATTCTGAATTGATTTTCCGTTGCGAACCCAACCTCTTATTGCAATGATTTCTCTGTGATTGTTTTATCGATTATTACAAAGAAATTTATTTTTTAATCTTCTGTCCCTTATCCCTTTAATCATTGGTCCATGCCTGAGCAGTTGTCCAGGAGCCGAATTGACGGTCGTCACTTCGGTGTTTAAAGACCTATAGATTCAAATGCCCTGCTTTCATGTGCATGGATGATAAGTGAAGGATAATATTTTTTCCAAGTTATCAACCCTTACTTACCTCTACGTTTTCTCTTGTGATTAATCTCAATTCCTGGTGCCTTCTTGTGGATGAGTATCTGTGCATTGATTGATCCAGTGCTGAATGATTAATCTTGAGCCTTCTTGTGCTGGGTATCTCCGTGTTTTTGTTGATTCATATCTTATCAATTCATCTCTGCTTTTTCTTGTGGATGGTTATCTCTATGATTCACTTCTGATCGATTTCTTGGCATATTAGCTCTGCGATTTCTTGGCATATTACCCAACGCATTATTGGTGTAACCTCTGCGATTGTATTGGTAAATCCCAACACTTGTTTGGTATCATATTTGCGATTTCAATGATGAATCCCAATGCTTGGTTTGGTATTTGACTGCGATTTACTTGTATTGAATACGATGTATTGTATTGACTGCGTTTTTAAGATGTAGTGACTGTTATTGCAATACATAGTGGCTGCGATTTTTATACTATAACACTATTTTTATTATATATTGATTTCGAATTTACCACAACAAATTTTACCTGGAAGAATTTGTTTGATAGAGTTGTTATATCCTTTTTTAAATGATTTTAACATAGCTATTTCATTTTTCTTTAACACAACGATTCATCTTTTTCCCAACAATTTCATCTTTTCTACACAACAAATTTCACCCAGTTTTTAACTGAGCATTTGTCATATTTTTAACTCTGCGAAATTCCTTTAATAAACAACAATGATATTTTTTTCACTCAAGAATTATCATATTTTTATCTTTGCATTTGGAAAGACACCAATATCAATGCTATACTTTATAGACATCGATTATATAAAGAATGAAAATAGCCAGTGAATTAATGGACAATGCATTAATAAATATTCAATAATTATTGGACAACGAATTAATATATTTCAATAATCAATGGACAACGAATTACTTAATACAACGAATTGTTGGACAACATTATTCAATAAACTTGTGAACTGGGCAACGATCCTTTTTCTTAGAGTTTCAATTTCTCCTTGATTACACAACAAAATCTACACAACGATTTCCCTAAATGTTTATTGTTAGATAACATAAGCCTACACAACAATTTCCCTAATGTTTATTATTAGATAACATAATTTTGACATCGCGTTTATCATTAGTTTGACTTAGTTTTAGCATTGGTTGTTGTGAATGACCATGTGTCAATATGACAATGCGTTCATGATTGTTTATATGACAACGTTTTGATAATGGTGCTTATTAATATTTTATAATGGTGTTTATATGACAGTGTTTTAGTAATGGTGTTTATTATTATTTAATATCTACAACGTTTCTATAATGGTGTTTCTTATTATGACAGTTTTTATTAATATTGTTGATAGTAAAATGTTCTTTACACAACGATATTTAATTATCAATTAGTGATGGTGATTTAGCCAACGATATAGAAGATTACCCAACAATATCATAATTACCACAACGATTTGATAATTAGGATTTAAATATGATAATTAGAAATTTTTTTGATAATTGGGATTTTAGGAATTGTTAGACAACATTTGATGTATTGATCACAATGTTTTTATTAAGTGAATGACTGCGTACATCACTGTGTTTTTAATATGGAATGTTTGTGTTTATTTATGATGTGTCTACGAATTTATTGTGTCTGCATTTTTGATAAACCACAACGAATTTTATGCTCTAAACAAATGTCTGACAACGAAATTAGAGCGTTCTATACATCACAAGTCTAGACGGCCATTTATATAGAGACATCGATGGTGTACATCTACTTTTTCACACCATTATCAATTTACAGTTAGTGAGCGTCTTTGTATGTAATGTCAGCGTTTTTATATGTGAATTTAGACAACGAATTATATGTGAATGGTGTTCAACGAATATGTGAATATAAACAACAATTTTCATATTTTAAAGATAGTACATTTTTATAGACCGCAAATTTTATTTCACATTTTATATTACCCAACGATTTAATATTGTGGCAATTAATATTGTTCAAGTCTGGTAATGTTTAAGTCTATTAGATAATTAATTGTTAAACTGTGATTAATCCCTGAGTAATGGGTATCATCATCATGGATAGCATTTTAAATATTGTTGACTTGCTGATTTGGTGCTGGGGTATAGTCGTCATGTTTTTGATAGTTTATTTGGTCTCCTAGCGTGAGGGAATTTAGCTTGGGTTAGAGGCCTAGAAATGTTATGTTGCACCATGGTTACTGTCACATCTATCGCCTTATGATGGCATGATTCCTGATAAGGGGATCATTGCACACCCTAATGAATAGATGTGAATGATAACCTGGCCGAAGTCTCGTGCTTCTCGATGTGGGCATATTGTTTGTTGTAATTGATTTTGGTACATGGTTTTGTAACGTCTTAATGCATTGGGTTTGTGTGTCATAAAGGTTTCTAGATACTGGTCATCGAAGTTGTTATGTCAGGTTTGTTGATGTTGTTCTTCGGCTGGTAGGTGTTGTCTTGCTTGTGTCAGGTGGGTAGGCATTTGATGCAGGATCATCGATAGAAAAGCACAAGCGTGGAAGACAACTGGGCACACTAACACACATTTTGAAGTATTTTGAATTTCAAACCGATCAATGTATTAATGTGATATTTGACAGAGATTTTTGAGTTATAAATTTGTTTAAATGTTTGAAGGCTGAGCCATCAAAAAAGGTTGATGGGGGAATGTATTTTTTTTTATGGATCAGATCACCATAAAGATTTGGAGCTTGCGCTCTTATCTATCTAACGCAATTTTTATTGTAATAGGAATTAAGTAGTTGATAATATTCAATTCCATTTAAGGTAGCGTAGAGTAGTTGGAGGGAATTCTCGAAGAGAACCTCTTTGTATAAATCTTTGTAATATTTCCCAGTATGAGTTGTTGTCAGTTGTTGTAGCAGCTGAATCTCATGTGTAGATTTCCATTGTAAGATAAGAGCTGGGGGATACAGAAAAAAAATGTATGTATGTATACAAGTTTCAGTTGGATGAATATAACAAAGGAATATTATCCTAAATGCGTGTGGTTGTGTTTCTATCTAAATGAATGGTAGAGTTTCTATTATTTTTCAACTCTCTGTTATTTATGTTCTTGAACCTATGACTGCATTTTCTTTGTTGAATGTATGAGTCATTGTGAGGAGCAGATAAGTTTCAATTGTTTCTTTTCATTGAGTGAGTGCAAGGTGTGCATAGTGTCTGCAAGGAGTGCGTGACTGAGTCTGTTTCGACTCGAAAGCTCAGAAGAGATAGTGGAACTTATACGTATGAAAGGAGTGCATCGATATCCACAAGGAGTGCACAATAGAGTTTTCATACTTGAAATATCAGGAAGGATAGCGTGATTCAATCACGGGAGATAGAAGCGGTTGGAGAACAGTCGCAAGGAGTGCGAAGTCATCCACAAAAGTTGAAGCGTGGAGAGAGATATGTTACAGGGTGTGCATGGATCGAATTCTCGACTAAGTGTCGAAGATATTTTTTAGAGGAACAAGGAAAAATCGAAGAAGGAAATATCAGGAGGGAGAGTGGTGGAAATATTCAAGGAAAAGAGTCCTTAAAATCCTCACTGAAAGCTAGTGAATGAAAGATTCATTCCAGAGGAGACGAACGATTCCAAACTGTTAGATATGGTGAAGTTGTAAGGAGGAGAACCGTGAAGTATTTTGATACTTCAGAAGTTAGGCAAGTTGAAAACTTGACAAAGACCAAGTCACGAAGTTCGAAGTTGTGATTCAATTCCGACCGTTGATCATAGGAGAGCATGTGGCAATGGGATACAAGAATTCGGAAATCAGGAGAATGGAGGTTGTGAGTGAAAGGACTATATTTTTGTGGGGTCGCGAAGTTCAAACCATTGTGGGGGCAGCAAACCTGAGGAGACGCATGGTGTGATTCCAGAGACTCATAGCTCAGCGCTTCGGGAAGGAGTGAAGAAAGGATTCAGAAATTCTGAAAGTCCGAACCGCGAAGGAGGTAGACCCATGGTCACACCCATGGTCACTTGTGGAAGAGCCTCTGTGTGTGGGTAGAATAGCTTTGGGTTCTCGCAGGGACCCAAGGAGTCGCTCCAACTCAGAAATTCAAATGATCCAAGATCAGGAGGTCAAGAAGCCCTTTGGATGGAAGGGGGTTTGCGCCATCATTTTTATTTGTCTAGTAATTATCACATGTTTCATCCAGTTTCCTGATATGCTAGTGTATGAGTCATTTTTTTTTGTTGCCTGGTCTACATGTTTTGTGTTCGTCGTGAACTTGCGTTGTTTAACTGTTGTCCTTGTTGTCATCTTGCTTAAGAAAAAAAAATGGTTTTGTGTTGAGTCACATGTAGTTGTAACGATGGGGTCGTTACATATGATATCTGAGTGGGTTCAACCCTACAAATGTGGATCATCATGCTTTCCACTGCAGTAAACCCCTAAGTAATAACCTAGTGCTAATTAAAACTTTAACGTGTCCATGCATTGATCTCGATTATAGGATGCCAATGAGGTTCACAGTGTGGTTCCATGGAAGGAGGTACGACGCCTCCAGAAGTGCCCCCACCCTCAGAGTCTAACCCACAAGGGGGAAGAACAAGCCCTTGGGCTGGATTCAATTATTGTAAGGGATGATGACGGTCTGACAAGGTCCTTCCAGAGATTGTTAGAGGCCTTGATTCACCATTTGTACTGGGATAAGGCCAGGGTGCCTGTACCCCTGAGGGTCCACAACGCGTCGAGCCAGTACCCTTAGTATTCACCGCGAACTCGAGAAGGTCAAATTTCCTGAGTGCTCTAGTGCCTCGGACGGTGAATCCGTTGAGGCATGGTTGGAGAATATGGCGATGTGATTTTCACTTCATAGCTATACCACCAACATGAAGGCCCACATGAAGGTATTTCAACTGAAAGGGGAGTGCCCTTCCATGGTGGAAGACGCTCCTGCCTCTTTTGAACATGGAATTCGAAGACGTGTCATGGGAACTATTCAAGGAATGATTCTAAGAGAGGTAACTGTTTGAGGAATTCATTGAGAGTCAACTCAACGAGTTCAATGCCTTGCGACAGGGTAGTCGTACGGTTCCTGAGTACAAGACCCATTTTATGGAGCTTCTACGGTATGCTCTACACCCGAGTACCTATACATCACAACCTTAGGGTCTTATAACGTCGTGATCGATATGGAATGGTTGGAATTTCATGAGGCAATACTCAACTATAAGACAAAACAATTGAGCTTGGTTGGTGATGAGGGACAAAGATGGAAGATTGTACGTCAGAACTAGAGAGTTTCCCTGAGGTTCATCTCTTCCTTACAGCTACGAAAGAGCGTGCGCAAGGGATGTAATATTTATGTGATCCTTTAGTTAAAAGAGAAGGGAGTAGTGGAAGGTCTAGAACCCCTTCCGGTGGTGAGAGAGTTTGTCAACGTCTTCCCTGAGGAGTTACCTGGGATGTCGCCGAAGAGGGATTTGGAATTTACCATAGACCTAAAACTAGGGATTGAAACTATATCAAGAACGCCTTATAGAATTTCAAACTCAAAGTTACAGAAGTTGAGAATGCAATTGAAGGAGTTGTTGGACGTAGGACTTATACGTGCTAGTGTGTCATTGTGGGCTATGCCTGTTATTTTCATATGAAGTAAAGATGGGTCGTGGAGACTCTCCATTGACTATCATCAATTGAACAAGAAAATGATCAAGAATCAATACCCGTTGCCAAGGATTGATGATCTATTTGATCAGATGAAAGGCACAACGGTGTTTTCAAATATTGACTTGCGATTAGGGTATCACTAGTTACAGATCAAGGAGGATGACGTCCCTAATACCTCCTTTAAGATGAGGTTTGGACATTATGAGTTTACTGTTTTACCGTTTGGATGGATGAACTCCCCTGGGGTATTTATGATTTGATGAACGGGGTGTTCCGTGAATACTTGGAAACATTCATCCAAGTATTCATTGACGATATTTTGATTTACTCTCGGAATATGGAGGAGCATGACGAGCACTTGCGCTTGGTACTAAATTGTCTGTGAGAGAACAAATTGTATGGAAAATTGTCTAAATTCTCATTTTATTAATCGAATATTCACTACTTAGGGCATGTCATCTCTGGCAAAGGTATCATCGTAGATCCAGCAAAGGTCGAGGCTATTATGGAATGGATTGCATCGAAGAATGTCCCCAAAGTACATAGCTTCATGGGTTTAGCAAGATATTATCGACGGTTTGTCGAGGGTTTTTCGAAGATAGCAAATCTGATTATGAAATTGTAGAAGTAGAACAAGAAGTTTGTTTGGACCGAGAAATGCGCGGAATAATTTCGGAGGTTCAAGGAGTTGTTGACAACAACACCGATACTGAATGTCCCTGACATGGACACAAAATTCTTGGTATGCACTAACGCATCCAAGGAAGGCTTAGGCGAAATCTTGATGCAAGACATTCGAGTGATCGCTTACATCTCGATAAAGTTGAGAAGGAATGAGGAGAACTATGTGACACATGATTTGGAGTTGTTAGTAATTGTATATGCCTTGATATTTTGGAGACATTACCTTATTGGATGAAAATTTGAACTAAAAACGGACCATTGTGGACTACAACACATCTTTACGCAAAGCGACTTGAACGCGCGACAATGGCGTTGGTCAGAATTGCTTAGCGAGTATGATTTCGAGATTACTTACGTAAAGGGAATAGTGAACAAAGTGTGGATGCATTGATTCAGAGACCATGCATCGTTTTGGTGATGCCTCTTCAGATGAATCTACGTGAAAATATTCTAACTTTACAGCGTGACGATGATTGGTACAAGGAGGTCAAGGATTTTATCAGACAAAACACAATGATGGTACCAAGATTGAAGGATTTACTATGGAAAATGACGTATTATTGACATTTAAAATTCAATTTGCGTACATCCCAACGACGAGTTGAGAATTTTGATCCTAAACAAGGCTCACAGAGCAGTGTACATGGCTCACCCAGGAGTTACGAAGATGAGGGTAGACTTTAAACCCTTATTCTTTTGGAAAGTAATGAAGGTAGACATATTCAACTATGTGGCAAGATGTCTAGAAGGTCAGTAGGTGAAGGCTAAACATAGACATCCGGTAGGATTAATACAGGAACATACAATTCCATAATCGAAATGGGAGGTCATTTCGATGGATTTCATTGTTGGATTGCCACTGACAGCAAGGAGACACGACTCGATTTTTGTGGTATTCAACACTCTTACGAAGAGTGATCACTTTATTCCTGTACGTACGATGTATCAGGCACTTGACATAGATAGAGTGCTCTTCAGTGAGATTGTGAGGATGCATGGCATGCCTAAGAGGATTATATCCGATAGAGGATTGATGTTTCCCAGACGATTTTGGACTAGTTTCCAAGAGGCCTTGGGAACCTAACTTGACTTTAGCACCGCGTATCACTCAGAGAAAGATGGGAAGACCAAATGAACAAACCAAATCTTGGAGGACATGTTGCGTATGTACGTGATGGACCAAAAAAAGTGTTCAGAAGAATTCTTTCCACTGGTAGAATTCTCATATAACAACAGTTATCAAAACACCATTAAGATGGTGCCTTTCAAGTTTATTTACAAGCGACCATGTCAGATGCCTTTGAGTTCTAATCGGCATGAGGATAGGGTCCTAGTGGGGCCAGAAGCGATCCAAGAAATAGAATACCAAATGAAAACAGTAAGACAAAGGATCAAGGAATCGTAGGATTGACAAAAGAGTTATGCCGATGCACACCATGTTGACCATAGTTACAAAGTTGGTGATCGAGTCTTCTTGTGGGTGAAACCACATAAGATTTTGATCAAGTTTGGAAAGGGTGTTAAACTCTCTCTTATGCTTGTGGGACCTTTTGAGATTGTGGAAAAGAAGGGGCCCATGGCCTATCGACTAAACTTGCCTGGTTCTTTGAGGCGTATGCACAATGTTTTTTCACATCTTTGTTTTGAGACATTATATTATTGATCCTACACATATTATTATCATGAGTTCCTTACAAGTATCTGACAAGGATTCTCTCACAGCGGAGCCAATCCGCATCCTGGACCATTGCATTCGATAGCCATGACGTCGAACATTAGATCAGGTCAAGGTCCAGTGGGACAACTATAGTTCACACTCGACGAACTGGAGGACGCATATGATATGTGCCAGCAGTTTCCATTTTTGTTCGATAGGTAGACTTATGATACTATGATACACTTTATTTTGACACTTATATATTGTGTTTCCATTTTTGTTCGATAGGTAGACTTATGATACTATGATACACTTTATTTTGACACTTATATATTGTGAAACTTCGAGACAAAGTTTAGACCAAGAGGACACTTCCCACTCTTGCGCGCACTGAGCAGACTTATTCTTTGAGGACACTTTCTTGCAAGTGATCTAGATTATTGTACTATTGGACGTTTGATTATGATTATGAGGCCTTATGGATATGATAATATGTTATTTTGTTTTATTGACATAGACATGTGCTATTGACTAGGTTCTCCTGAGTGTGAAGGACTTTGGACCTCGAGGATGCAAAGGAATTAATGAAACCCCTTAGACTTTAGATCGAGTCAAGGAGTTGACTATTGGGTTGAATATTGTTGATGTGTCATATGTACATATGATTAGATGATATGATGATTGATTATTATTGCTGACATGATTCGTTGATGGATGCAGGATGATGATATATTTTCGACTAGACGCACAAGTGGAGTAGAGGGATCATGCATGACAACTAGAGACTTTGAGGGAGAGGTGTGGGAGCATCCCTACCACATCCTCCTAGCACTCCCGCCATGGATTGAAACGTAGGTTAATGATTACCTGGT
>JASDQU010436647.1:0-36045 GCA_032191745.1 Picea mariana
ATCCCCTATGGGGTTTTGACAATAGAAAATCTATAATAATAGAAATCATCTTAGAAAGTCTCAAGGTCCTTAGGATGAGTTCCAGAGCATAGGTAGTAGGGTGTTAACGATGAAAGGATACAGACCAAGGATTCAACCATTAAAACATTTTCGTGCCATGAAGAACCATAACGAGTATGGCGTAGAAGAACAATAACCAACCGGGGATAATACAATAACCTCCAGATCGAAACCTTAAACACAGAGGAAACTCGGAAGTAAACACGCTTAAGGTGCGCAATGATAATACAGTGTAAATCCTCAATAAAGAAAGAAAACAAGGATTATTTTCATGAAACCTATATTTTCATCTCTACATTGCACCAAACAAAGATTCATTAACGAGATACAGATAGCTGAAGCAACGAAGTATTTTACTCACCTTTCGCGGAGAAGAACCAAACATGCATTCACCTTATTCCATTGTTCACCAGGGTCAAGTTCTCCCAAGTCTTCGGCCATATATAGAGTAGGAGAAAATGTTAGTTACAGTGCAGAGGTAAGTTTTCGTGAATACAAAACCAAAGGGGAAAGTAACGAACGATGGTGACCTCGAAGGCCTCACAAAGAGGAGTAATAGTTGTTGGGTACACCCAGTACTGCTGCCATGTGAAGCCATGGAGATGTCGATCCCACATTGGGCATGGTTTCCTAAGTGTCAATTTTGGGAGGTACGATATAGGCCTCCCCATTAATGAAATAGACAAAGGTAAATTCTCACAGAACCAATCTGACATACGCCATTAAATAGTTTCGAACCTATTCAATGTTGGGCCATGTCTCTAGTCAGGTAGGGTTTAACGTTGTTAGGTATAGGTTATGTTTGTGGTGCTAGAACAAAACTATAAGTGCTATAGTGTGTTATAACTCCAAGAAACTCTCCTAGGTTGTATATCAGAGATGCCTAGTAACTTAACCTTTTTGTAAATCTTTTCTCAATATTTGGTGTGGGTTTGGATCAAGATGAATATCTTAATCACTGGATTGTATATTCAATATAGTCTACCTATATTCATGCAATACAAGGCCTTCAGGAGCTATTATCAGGTAGGTTTGTAAATTAAATGGATAAGAAAACCAATCAGTTAACCAGAACATACATAGGCAATATATATACGATGGGTCAACAAACTAGCCAAAGATGCTTATGATTATTTCTTAATAGTCAAAAGTAAGATGACAGTTACCATGGGACTATTAAACATAGACAAAAGAAAGATTTCAACTCATATGCATAGACAAAGATGAGCGAGAGTCTGACAATAACAAATGAAAGAAGCTTGCGGGCTTAATATATTAAAGAAAGTGTCTTTTTACAACAACAGTAGATTATAGAACTCAAAATCAAACCCAGTGTTCATCAAATGTTCTTGGATTTATAGCCTTTTACAAACAGTTTCCAAATCCTAGATTACTAGATCGAATTTTTCCAAAAATAGAAAATTAGTAACTGGCCCAAGAAAGTAGATAAAGATCATATAAACTAGAACAATTCAAATTCTCGAATGATATTTATGTTCTTCATATTCTTGGCAGGTGTAGTAAGCCTTCTGAGGCTACTGGATCTCATGTGATATGGGAGCAGTCGAACCTGACACCTGTTGACAGTCAAACAGTCTTATATTATTGAAAATAAATAACCGTTGTTTACCTTTATGTCTTGTAGAGCATCTCCAAAACCAAAACAAACTCTTGATAAAGATGTCATTAATTATCTTCCATCGATTGGAACCATTTTTTAGGCTTTTTAACAAGGAAAACTTGGACCTGTGCAAAAACATTATCTTTTTTCCTTATCAGTGCTATTGGTAGCTAGAGTGGATAGAATTTAGGCCGATTAGCTACCGAAAGTTCTTCTTTTGGTGGCTAATGAACAATCGATATGTTCACCTAAGCCACCGAAACCTGAGATTATCAAAATTTCAAAAATACCCTTGTCTTAGCTCAAAACAACCTTAGGACAGATCTTTTAGGCTTCTGCATCCTGCTCAAAATCTGTAGGGTTACTGACTGCCTCTGGTTCATTGCCCTGAACTGCCACCTTTTCAAGGGTCTCAAGAGAAGCATGGGCCTTGTGTTTTGAAGACATAGCTTTTTTCCTCAAAGCCATGATCTTTCTCTTCAAACCCTGAGCTACTCTCCATAAGCTATTGTAGTATTTTACAATCTTGTCCTTCTTTTTCTTCTCCTTTATGCTTTCATGGGCTAATCATTCCAAAGCTGAGTTTCTTTCAGCAAATGTTTTTGACAGAGTTTCATACCTGGTTTTTATTACCCTTTCTAGCACTTCTTGCTCGGCTAGCTTCTTCTTAAGCTTCTTGATTTCTTTTGATTTACTCTTCTTCACTCGTTTGCTAGATGAGGCATCTACAAATTGTGGTTCTTGTTCATCTTGGGGTGTAGGTGATGGAAGGTTCTCATAACTTGTTGTGTATATATCGACAAAAACATAATTTCCACGCCCTGTGGTAACTGAATCCTCGTACCCTATTTCAATCTAGTGCTCTTCATTCTCTGAGTCTATGCAAGGAAGATTAGGAATGTTTTTGTTCATTGGGGATTCTTTGGACTCTTCTTCTTCACTGTTGAAAATAAATTTCTTCTTAGTTTTTCCTAGCTTGGAGGAAGGAGAGGGTTGATTGATTGGGGTTGGAGAGATAGCTCTCGTCCTCCTCTTTCCACTTGTGGGAGTGGAGGACTTCTTAGAATGAGGACTCTTTTTTCCCTGTGACTGAACCTCAGTCTGGAAATCATTCTAGAATAGGAATTAATTCCACTCTTTACCTTTTCTTTGCAACAACTCACAAACCAAAAGTTTGATTATACTATGGTGGGATAATCTTCCTACAACTTGATTAGGTTTGGCCTTAATTTGATGAGCCATCTTGGATAAGCTTCAATGGAGGAAATAGGGTAGATTGAGTGGGTTTCTACCATTCAAATGGTTTATAATTTTAAAATGGTAAATCATCACCATGTTGTATCTCCCTTCACAAGTTATATAAACCATTATAGATTTTAATAATTGCTTCCATTTCTCTTCAAGGAAAGATATAGGAATATCTTTCTTCCATATCAAACCCCTGTGTTTTGTTTTTAAATAAGTCTTGAATTCAACATTCTTAATAACAGTAGTTTTAAACCATCTCTCTCCAGTCGTGGGAAGCTCTGTCACTTCGGCTATGAGGGATTCATCTATCTCGAATTCATTCCAGCCAATGATTGCTTTCTTTCCATCAAAATTGAGGTCAAAGGCCTCTACCACCTGCTGATGAAAACTCTGTAATTCTTTGCAAAAATTGTAACACCCTGCATCCTTGAAAATTTGACATACCTCCGGGTGTGATTCTAGGTAACCGATGTCATTGAGCTCCTTCCTTAGGATTTGCGTTCCTTTCTTCATTTTCCACAATGTTTTCGCACACCTATGATCGAAGGAGCAGATTTCGAGGGAGAGTTACACCGCGTAGAGTTAGCGAAAATCGACTCGGCTATGATAGAAATGAGATAACTGGGGTGAGATTTAGAACGTGGCACTGATTGCAAGGGGTGCGGTGGAACGGTTGATGATTTGCAATAGTCATGGATGATAACTAAAATAAATGGAGGGTATGTAAGCACATTGCTCAATGATATAACGATCTGGAAAGATTCACTTATATCACAGAGGGATCAGCTTCCGGTTGTGAACGGTTCTTTCTCCAGTATTTTTGGCGGCTTGTACAATCATAGAAATGTCGAACTCATCAGTTGAAATGTGTGATAGGACGTGTTGGGTATTTTCCCACTTCAGCGATTTCGGTGGCTAAAATGGCCCTGGATTCCTTTATTTAAGCTTCCAAAAGGTAAGGCTTTTGATGGCTAATGAACAATCGAAATGTTTTTCTAATCCATTGAAACTTGATATTTGAATTAGATCAAATAAAAACTGAACAATCTTTTATTTAAATTTTATTACATGCGTAAAACTTTGAGAAATGAACTTTGAAAAATTTAAAAAGTACCTTTTTAAAAGACTTCCTATCACCTAAAATGAAAAATCACAATTGATTTATTTGAGGAGATAACACTGGATCCTATTGGGGGTGAAAGCCTCCTTGTGAGGTTTCAAGAACCACAGAACCGATGCCTTTCCTGAAAAATGAAAATTTAAACCTATCTACTAGTGTTTCCATTGGGCATGGAGTTATTATGTAAAAACGAAAGCTGAAAAATAAAATTACAATGACAAGGCTTCAAAGCCTTAGATAAAATAAAGTTTCAGAAAATGCCCATTGACTGGGACACCAAACATTTCTTCACCTTTCAGACTTTGCATAATGAAGGTGTTGTTGTGTTGTACTTCAGTTATCATGAAAGGAACAGTCCAGAAAGAGTTAAACTTGTCGTGCTTGTCTTTATCTTGTCTGAGGGCATCCCATTTCAAAACCCAGTCACCAACCTAAAAATCATCCACATTTTCCTTTCTATCAAAAGTGTCCTTGATCCTCTTTTGATGAGCCTCTGCTTTATCCACCAGCTGTTCTCTGACCTGCTACAATTCTACCAAGTCAAGAATTCTTCTTATCATATCATTTGATTCAGCTTGCTCCTCCTGAAAAAATTTATCCACTGGTAAAACTAGCTAAATAGGGAAAATGGCATTAGTGCCATAAACCAGTTTGAAGGGAGAAGTTCCTATGGATTTCTTGTTAGTTACTCTATCTGCCCAAAGAGAACTTTAGTTTAGAATCCGAACTCTTTTGATTCTCCTCCAACATCTTTCTGATGATTCTGATTAGACTCTTATTAGATGACTCGACAAGGCCATTACCTTGAGGGTAGTAGGGAGTAGAGTGTACCAATTGAAATCCCATTGACTTACACATGTCAACCAATGCATCAGCTTTGAAAGATGCTGCATTATCTATCACTAGCCTTTTTGGGCAACCAAATCTTCTCAGAATGTTCTCATAGAGAAATTTTATGACGACTTAATGAGTGACATTTCTAGTGGGGATTGCCTCTATCCATTTTGTAAAATAGTCAGTGGCTACCAAGATCCATTTATGTTGACCACTAGATGAAGGATTAATATCGCCTATAAAATATAAACCCCACTGCTTAAAAGAACCATTCACTACAATAGGTCTCATGGGCAAGGATTTTAGTTGTTGATTTCCTGTGAATCTTTGACATTTAGCACAAGATTTCACAAAGGCTCACACATATGAAAAAAGAAAAGGCCAATAATACCCAGCCCTTAAAATCTTATGAGTTTTGGTCTTCCAGTAATGATGGCCTCCACAAATACTTGAATGAAATTGATGTATGACTTTAATTGACTCTTCTTTGTATAAACATCTTAGTAGTAAACCAACAGGATCTTTCCAATACAAAAGATTATTATAAATGCAAAATTTAATTTCTCCAAGCTTAAGGGCTCAGGCTTGAGTCATGCTAAGTTTAGGAGGACCTTCCAACTTTTGTAAAAAATGAATAATACCTAAATACCACTCACATGAAAACAAATGCTCAGCCACATGATGGTTTTTATGTTGTCCTCCTGCTGCTACCTCTGTCTGCAAACTTGCTGAACTTTCCCCAATGAAATTTATGTCCAAAAGATCACAGTTCTCTTCCATCAAAAGCTTGGCAATGCCTTGGCCTTTTACCAGCTTAGTGGGCTTCACTTCTATGTCGAAATCGATTAGCTTTGCGATCCATTTAGATATATTTCCATTAATATCATGCTGAGTCAAGACATCCTTCACAGAGGGTGAAGGAACATAGGCGATAACCTTTGCATGGAGAATATAAATTCTGAAATATTTTAATGACTTAATGAGAGCATAAGATTGTTTTTCTATAGGATCATACCTTAGTTCAGCGTCTATGAGTGTTTTGATGAAAACGGCCACCAGGTGATCAAGACATTCATCATCTTTTTGTAACAAGACTACTGCCACTGTGTCATAGGAAGAAAAGGAGAAAATATAGAAGTTCTTGGTGTAATCCAGACTGATTAGAGTGGGGGGTTCCATGATAGCCTGTTTGATATCCTGAAATTAACTTCTTGCATTGTCTGTCCACTTTATCTCAGATCCCTTTTTTAGCATAGAGGTTATGTGTTTCACTAACCCAGCAAAATTTGGAATAAATCTTCTAAAAAAATTTATCTTATCGAGTATAGATTGGATATCCTTCTTTGACCTTGGTATGGACAACCTCTGAATTGCTTCCACCCGAGATGGATCAATTTTCACACCTTCTTCTGAAATGATGTGGCCTAGGAGCTTGCCCTTCTTGAGAGAAAATTGAGACATTTTGGGGTTCAGCGAAATCCTAAACTCTCTGCACTTCAAAAATACTCTTTAATATGCTTCAGATGTTCTTCATGACTGCTAGAATAAACTGTGATTTCATCAAGATAGATGAGGAAAAACTTGACCTTTTCTCCCATGAAATCTATGTCCATGGCCCTTTGAAAAGTGGCCCCAACATTCATCAGCCCGAATGGCATCTTGGCGTACATGAAGGTACCCCAAGGAGTAGTAAAGGAAGTTTTTTCTTGGTCATCGCGATGTACTGAAATCTGGTTATAGCCCGAGAAACCGTCTAGGAAAGACATGACAATGGCCCCTGAAATTCTTTGCAGCAAATGTTCCATCTTGGGTAGGGGATAGTTTTCTTTCTTTAGGCATTTATTTATGTTTCTAAAGTCAACACATAACCTGATCTCACCATTTTTCTTTCTCACTATCACTAGATTTGCAATCCATTTAGAGTATCTTAAAGGAATTATAATTTTGGCATCAAGGAGCTTTTTGATTTCTCTTTCAATTACAGGCAATAGGAGAGGATTGATAGGTTTCAGTTTCTGTTTGAAAGGGAGGGTGTCTTTCTCAAGGGGAATCTTATGTTGAATGACCTCAGGATCATAGGTTTTTAGATCACTGTATTTCCAGGCAAAAACATCAGTGAATTCCTTCATAACACTGCAATATTTAGACTTTTGATCAGCGGTTAATTCAGCGAAAAGATTTATGAATTTAGGATGATTTTGGCTTCCTATATTGTGCTCATGGACAACAGGATCTTTCTCCTTATTATCAGGTTTGTAGGGGACATTGTTCTGATCGAAAATATTCTCAAGGGGCACCAAACCTCGAGGTATATAATTGTTGGGCAGCTGAACGATATCATGTTGACCCATTTTTCTTTTTATCTTAGGCTTCTTGGATTCCTCTACATTTTGATTTTTTTGGTCAATATGCATATCAGAAAATTCATCTACCACCTAGAGAAATATACTAAGATCATCATCATCTTCAAAAACTTTCCAATATTTAATATTTTCAGGCAAGGATGGTCTATATTTGACTTGGATTTCATAATTTAATCTGGGAAGCATGGGAGCAATAAACATACTGGCTGAGATAGAAAGGGAGTCAACATGATGATTCATAGCTCTGGGTACATAAGAAATGTCAAAAATGGAAAAAGAGTCCTTGATTTTCCATACCTCATCCCTGTAGGCTTTCAATATGACATGTTTTGCTTGGAAAGTACTATTCACTTGTTGTATGATTAGATCCGTGCCTCCAAACACTTTTAGTCCTTTGATTCCCATCTTCTTGGTAGAATTTAAAGGAAATAACAAAGCCTCATACTCTGATATATTGTTAGTAGTTTTGAAATCAAGCTTAAAAGACAAATGCATAGCCTCTTTCGAAGGAGAAAGCAAAACTACACCTGCACCTACTGAGTCTTTGGTACTGACACCATCAAAGAACATGGTCCACACGAGAGTACTATCTCCATCAGTCTGCTGATAAGTAGGCTTTGTGAGCTGCAAAGGAGCTAGCTGAGAATCATCTATTTGAAGAATGGATGATCCAAAGTCTGTGTCTGAATCATAAATGAGATGGTTTACATAATTTTTTCCATCACTAATGATGTAGGCAAGTTGATTCTCTCTGTAAAGTCTCTTTAGCTCTCCTCCAAACACCAGGATTGTGGCATACAAAAGATCCATCAGCAAGGCACCCCCCAACATTTTTCTCCATGAACACGATAAGAGGAGGCCGAACTTGGGTGGGATATCAGCCACCATAACATCCATTACCATGTTTCTCATTGGCAGTTGGGCAAGGTTTATAACAAGGTATTTTATGAGGCTGAGGCATCTGACTTTCCTAGAGTCAAAAGATAAGAGGTCATGATAAGGTTTTGTGACGTCATGATGCAGGAGCATCACCAACATCAAGCGAGCCAGCGCAGAGACACCGGACAGCTGGACAAGCCCAGTGCAAATTTTGAATTTCTCTTGGATTTGATGCGTGAACATAAATGTGGCAATTTAATGTAGGTGCACTTGTTAAATGTAAACGGACCTTGAGCAATTGCTCTCGTCCTTAGTAGGTAGAAGGCATTTATAGAAGTTAATGCAAGTAGGTAGAATTGAATGTGTAGATTAGACAGTTTTAGAGAGCAAGAGGGAAATGAGATATAGACACCCTCATTGTGTATTGTAACATTATTGGAAAGAAGCAACATTAGTGTATGAAGAGCATAGAGAAGAAGCAGAGAGCTGTGTAAGAACACCCATGTACATATATTTGGATTAATAGGAAGAGGTTGATTCAAATTCATGGTTTCGTGTTTGTTCTCTGTGCATTGATGTTGAATGATATGCTCATGAATGTTTTCTTCCTGTTATACATTTGCTTTATATGTTGTGTATATGATTTCATGTTTTGAGTTTGAAGTCTGAAAGGAAGTAGGAATGAGTTTCAATTGTTTCTCTATCTGAACAAGGGTTCCTGCAAAGAGTGCAGTCGAATTGTCCGCAAGGAGTGCATTGACAAAGAGTTCAGATAGGGTCGCTTTTTTTCTCATTCATCCCGAAGTGCAGATTGGGCACAGGAGCCGTGCAAGGGGTGCGCAGGCTGAGCGAAGTTTCAGGGTTGTGGACCTGAGTGAAGCATTGAGAGACTACTGATGCAGGTGTGCGCAGGGTCGAAGGAAATTCAACACTTGGAGGTGTCTGAAGGTTGCCGCAAGGAGTGCGCGCAAGAGTCTTCTCTAAGGCTCAGAGTTATAAGGAAGCTTAGGAGGTATAGGACCTTTGAGTAATCGCCAAAGAAAAGCACGGGAAGCTTGTACCATGGAGTGTTTAGCAGGCATTGCAAGTTTACGCCGTAGGTGGACAAGTTTGTGGAGGAACACTTAGTTATTCACAGAAATCGCCAAGGAGGAAAGGATGGTTGGATTTCTCTGAGGAGGATTCACAAATTTCCGTGAGCCATCAGACCTCACGGAGAAGCAAGGGAGTTACCGTGAGTATTCCTAAAGGTTCTAAGCTCAGGAGGAGTAGGACCGTAGATCCAAGCCATAAGGGCCATTGGATTTACATGAGGATTCTATATCAAGGTTTCATGGGTGGAAGTCCCATAAATTTTGCAACTGGAATCGTGAAATCACGAAACGCGATATCCCGAAAGCCAAGAGGATTTGTGTGGGCCACGAAGGAGTCAGCGAGTGGACAGGTGGCATGCCATTTCAGAGTTTCATGGGGTGAAGTCCTGAACTCAATGCATTAGGATTCATGATATTGCGAAGTCTGAAGTGTCGATGAAGTGAAGAAGCGTTGAAAAGTCAAAGCTCACGAGTGTATCGGAGTTTTAGGAAATCGGGATTCGAGAGTCAGTGAGACGAGTTGTTCGACATCGCGATCACCGAAATCATGATAGGGAAAATCCTGAAATGAAAAAGGAAAGGTCAACGTTGACTGTTTCGAGGTTCAAGGATTCGAGAGACCAACGCTTGACCACTGGATTCACGAAATTGCAAAATCCGATCTCCCAAGTGTAAAGAGGGGATCCCATGAGAGTTTGCTGTGGGTGCAGATTTCCCGATAGGGAAATAGAAGATCCATTTAGACTTCTTTGGGCCAGTGGTAAAGGAAAGATCCTATGTTGATGTGGACCTTCCGACCTGCAGGCTGTGGAGGGAGTGTGCATCTGCACCACGTCAAGCTCAAGTTCATCCATCACTGCTTTAGGCATAAGGTTGTGTGACGCTCCCGATTCAAGTAAGCAGTTGTGAAGGATCTTGTCATGGATATTTAGGGATATGTAGAAGGGTGGACAAGAGTCATCTCGGTCTTCTACCACAGGTCCTATAATTACTGTGGGATTGTTTTCTAGAAGGTTTACGTAATCAACAGCTGTAGGAGTCTTTGGTTGAAGGGACTTCAGGATAGCAGACTTGAAAATGTCATTCTTCATAAGTTTAGTCAATGGCATAGGTATTTTTACTTTCTAAATTTCTGATTCGAAATTAAAAGAGTAATATAATCTATCGGAAAGTTTTACCTCATTAGGAGGATCTCTTAGGGTGACTTTTTCTTTGGCTTGGGGTTGCAATTGCTTCTGTTGTTGTTTTGTAGGAGTGGAGTTCTACTTTACAGGAGCAGCAGGTTTCTTGGCAGAAACCTCTTTCTTTTTCCTGGGAGTAGCAAGCAATGGATTTGGAGCAGCAGTCTTAGATCTTAAACTGTAACCTGGCTGATCATCTATCTGATAAAAATATTCTTCAATTCTTGCCTCATGAATCTGCTCATCCATATGTGCTTCCTCATAATCTACTTGTCTAAAAAAGGAAGAATCCTTTTCATCCCCAAAGCAATTGATGTCGTCTTGTTCTTCAACTTCGTCATGAGATAGCTCATGTTCCTCTTCTAGCATTGCATTTTGGAAGGGGGCCCTGATTCTTTGATCATCAGCTGCATTCTTGTCTCTCTAAAGGATATGGACCTACTGGTTGTTCCTTCTATAAGGGAATGCATTGGGATTCCTGGGAGCATAAGCATTAGGCTCTTTACTTCTTGTTGGTTGCTGACTCTGAATTTTCAGTTTTGACATTTCCTAGGTCAAGCTATCTAACATATTGGCCATATTTTCCATTTTGGCATTTGAAGAAGGAGGAGGATCAGCAGGTGACTTCTTTCTCTCAAATTTTCCTTTAAGTTTTTGAGATGCCATAATGTTAGATTCAACCTCAAGAGCAACATCTTGCATTAAAGAAAGTGTGGCTGATCTTCTTTCTCTAAGGATTATGCAAAATTCTGGATCAAAGGCAGAAGAGTAAGTGATCTTTGTTGATGCATCAGTCAGCTTGATCTCTGTAGGAATATTGCCGAACATCTTATTAAATATTTTGGTGAAGTCTGAGACCGACTCCCCATTTTATCTTCTTAGATTTTTGAATTCAGAGATGTAATACAAGAGATCTCTTATTTCTCCCCAGTGTTTCAAAAACACCTCGTCTAACTGCTCAATGCCTTCCACTGAATTTGCTAGTAGTTCCTTGAACCACTTCCTAGCTTGGCCATCCAATCTCTGCACAAAAATTATGGTCCAAACATCTTCCTCTGAGATGTTAATGTTCTCAGCATAAGCATAGAAATCTTCTATATGTTCTTTA
Source organism: Picea mariana (assembly GCA_032191745.1). Taxonomy (NCBI): domain Eukaryota; kingdom Viridiplantae; phylum Streptophyta; class Pinopsida; order Pinales; family Pinaceae; genus Picea; species Picea mariana. The sequence goes on from JASDQU010436647.1 coordinate 11,509, forward strand.
GTAGTATAATCCTCGGATCCGGTAAACTTCGGCATATATTTATGATAATCTCCTGTCGGCATGGCTGATAAGGGATTGGGAAACACAAGAGGGGCATACCTATTTGCTAGGATTTGTTCCATTTTTTCAAAGGGACAGCCATGGTAATCTTGGGGGTTGATGCAGAGGAAGAAGCTTCTGAAGATGATGACTAAGAGGGGATAGGTGAGACTATAAACAATGGTTGTCTTACTTCACTGAGGAAAGAAGGAGAAGCAGTGGTAGGATGACTACCCTGGGCAAAATTTCCTGAATAAGGTGGAAAATAAGAGGCTCTGTAAAACTGACCAAGCAGTAAGGCTAAGTTTTCTTCACCCTTAGAGGAAATATCTTGTAAAATATCTTCAAGAACAGGCAGACTAGTATGAGTATGGAAAACACCCTCTATAGGCTTAGTTGGTGAAAAATTCAAAGAAGGGGAAGAGTCCTTTTCTTGGAGGGATTCTACAACTTTTTCTCTTCAATTGGATATGGTAACATGCTCAGAAATATAATATATAACATCAGAGGAAATTGAAGGCTCATCACCCTTCAAGCTTTCCGAGACAATCTCAATTTTCTGAGGACTAGAAGTTACAGCAGAAGGGGATTCAACAAGAGATTATTTAGATACAACAAAAAAAGGGTTTCTTGAAATACCAGGATTAGATGCTCTTGCAGATCTGGAAGTTTGTATTTGTAATTCTTTTCCACTTCTGATGATATTCTTAGGATCTAGAACTGGTGTTTCCAGTGATCTTTCTTGGTTTGCCTTTTTATGATGCCTTCTCGGAGCCACTTCGTTCCAAAGGAGTCGCCAGATAGATGGTTACAACCCAAAATGTGTCCAAACTTTGTCTATCATCAAAGTTGGATCTTGTTGTCTCCCAAGGAAGCTAAGCTTCAATCTTCTCTTCCTGGAAACGATGCCAATTTGTTAGCACTCCAAGAAACTCTCCTAGGTTGTATATCAGAGATGCCTAGTAAATTAACCTTTTTGTAACTATTTTCTCAATAATTTTTGTGGGTTTGGATCAAAATGAATATCTTAATCACTGGATTGTATCTTCAATATAGTCTAGCTATATTCATGCAATACAAGGCCTTCAGGAGCTATTATCAGATAGGTTTGTAAATCAAATGGATAAGAAAACCAATCAGTTAACCAGAACAGACATAGGCAATATATATATGATAGGTCAACAAACTAGCCAAAGATTCTTAAGATTCTTGCTTAACAGTCAAAAGTAAGATGAAAGTTACCATGGGACCATTAAACATATACAAAAGAATGATTTCAACTCATATGCATAGACAAAGATGAGGGAGAGTCTGACAATAACAAATGAAAGAAGCTTGTAGGCTTAATATATTAAAGAAAGTGTCTTTTTACAACAACAGTAGATTATAGAACTCAAAATCGAACCCAATGTTCATCAAATGTTCTTGGCTTTATAGCCTTTTACAAACAGTTTCCAGATCCTAGATTATTGGATCGAATTTTGCCAAAAATAGAAAATCAGTAATTGGCCCAAAAAAGTAGATAAAGATCTTATAAACTAGATCAATTTAAATTCTCGACTGATCTTTATGTTCTTCATATTCTTGGTAGGTGTAGTATGCCTTCCGAGGTTGCTAGATCTCATGTGATATGGGAGGAGTCAAACCTGACACCTGTTGATAGTCAAACAATCTTATATCCTTGAAAATAGCTAACTATTGTTTACCTTTCTGTCTTGCAGAGCATCTCCAAAACCAAAACAAACTATTGATAAAGATGTCATTAATTAGGATTGGAACCATTTTTTAGGCTTTTGAACAAGGAAAACTTGGACCTGTGCAAAAACATTAGCTTTCTTCCTTATCAGTGCTTTTGGTATCTAGAGTAGATAGAATTCAGGCCAATTAGCTACCGAATGTTGTGCTTTCAGTGGCTAATGAACAATTGATATGCTCTCCTAAGCCACTGAAACCTGAGATTATCAAAATTTCAAAAATATCCTTGTCTTAGCTCAAAAACACCTTAGGACATATCTTTCAGGCTTTTGCATCTTGCTCAAAATTTGTAGGGTTACTGGCTCCCTCTGGCTCATTGCACTAAACTGCCACCTCTGCAAGGGTCTCAAGAGAAGCATGGGCCTGCTGTTTTGAAGACATAGATTTTTTCCTCAAATCCCTGACCTTTTGCTTCAAACACTGAGCTAGTCTCCATAAGTTGTTGTAGTCTTTTACAATCTTGTCCTTATTTTCCTTCTCCTTTATGCTTTCATGGGCTAATATTTCCAAAGCTGAGTTGCTTTCTACAAAGTTTTTTGACAGATTTTCATACTTGGATTTTATTACCCTTTCTAACACTTCTTGATCGACTAGCTTCTTCTTAAGATTCTTGACTTCTTTTGATTTACTCTGCTTCACTCATTTTCTAGATGGGGCATCTACAATTTGTGGTTCTTGTTCTTCTCACGGTGTAGGTGTTGGAAGGTTCTCATAACTTGTTGTGTATATATCCACAAAAACAGAATTTTCACGCCCTGTGGTAACTGAATTCTCGTATCCTGTTTCAATCTGGTGCTCTTCATTCTCTGAGTCTGTGTAAGAAAGATTAAGAATGTTTTTGTTCGCTGAGGATTCTTTGGCCTCTTCTTCTTCACTGTTGAAAATAAATTTCTTCTTATTTTTGCCCAGCTTGGAGGAAGGAGAGGGTTGATTGACGGGGGGTGGAGAGATAGCTCTCCTCCTCCTCTTTCCACTTCTGGGAGTGGGGGACTTCTTGGAATGAGGACTCTTTTTTCCCTCTGACTGAACCTCAATCTGGAAATCATTCCATAATAAGAAGTAATTCCACTCTTTACCTCTTCTTTGCAACAGCTCACAAACCAAAAGTTTGATTAGACTATGGTACGATAATCTTCCTGCAACTTGATTGGGTTTGGCATTGACTTGATGAGCCATCTTGGATAAGCTTCGTTTTAGGAAATAGTTAAAATTGAGTGGGTTTCTACCAATCAAATGGTTTATAAGTTTAAAATGGTAAATCATCACCCTATTGTATCACCCTTCACAAGTCATATAAACCATTATAGATTTTAATAACTTCTACCATTTCTCTTCAAGGAAAGATATAGGAATATCTTTCTTCCATATCAAACCCCTGTGTTTTGGTTTTAAATAAGTCCTGAATTCAACATTCTTAATAACAATAGTTTCAAACCATTTCTGTTCAGTCGTGGGAAGCTCTTTCACTTCATCTATGAGGGCTTCATCTATCTCGAATTCATCCCGACTGATGATTGCTTTCTTTCCATTGAAATTGAGGGCAAATGCCTCTGCCACCCGTTGATGAAAACTCTGTAATTTTTTGCAAAAATTATAACACCCTGCATCCTTGAACATTTGACATACCTCCAGGTGTGATTCCAGGTAACCGATGTCGTTGAGCTCCTTCCTCAGGGTTGACGTTCCTTTCTTCATTTGCCACAATGTTTTCGCACACCTATGATCGAAGGAGCATATTTCTAGGAGAGTTACAATGCGTAGAATTAGCAAAAATCGGCTCGACTGTGATAGAAATGAGATAACTAGGGTGAGCTTTAGAATGTGGCACTGATTACAAGGGTTACAATAAAACGGTTGATGATTTGCAGCAGTCATGGCGGATAACTAAAATAAATGGAGGGTACATAAGCACATTGCTTAATGATATAACGATCTGGAAAGATTCGCTTATATCACAGAGGGATCAGCTTCCGGTCATGAACGGTTCTTTCTCCAGTCTTTTCGGTGGCTTGTGCAATCATAGAAACGTCGAACTTGTCGGTTGAAATGTGTGATAGGATGTGTTGGGTCTTTCCCCGCTTCAGCAATTTCAGTGGCTAAAATGGCCCTGGATTCCTTTATTTAAGCTTCTAAAAGGTAAGGCTTTCGGTGGCTAATGAACAATCGAAATGTTCGCCTAAGCCACCAAAATCTGAGATTTGAATTAGATAAAATAAAAACTGAACAATCTTTTATTTAAACTTTATTACATGTGTAAAGCTTTGAGAAATGAACTTTGAAAATTTTAAAAAGTACCTTTTTAAAAGACTTCCTATCACCTAAAATGCAAAATCTCAATTGATTTATTTGAGGAGATAACATGGTGTATGTGTGTTACTCTATATCAAAGTATTTGTTGGTATGGTATCCATATAACAATCCCTATGTAAACGATATTTATATGTTTTTCATAGAAACACTTCGATGCACTATGATGTAGAAATACATTGTGGTGAATAGTATATGATAAACAATATAATCTTTAGAAATAATGTTATTGTTATGATATCCACATAATAGTCTGTATGATATTATGGATAAGATTAGTGCCATATGTTAAACAAATATATATATATATATATATATATATATTGATATGAATAGCATTAGTGATTGGTATTCATACTATAGTCAATACAGTAAGAAATGTATATCATTATGGATAGTGATAATGTTATGGACGGACTATATGATAGTATATAGTCCATAGTTTATGATGCACTATATTTTTTTGAATAAAATGACTTAACATAGACATGGTATTTATTCTAAGGGCTATGACAACCCTGGTCACAATTGTCTTAATTACAAATAAGTGTATGATTATAATCCAATGGTGACAATAAATTTACTCTACATATAATAAAGGAATAAAGATATGTTTTGATCAAATGTTGAAGAGTCAAGGAGATTTAATGTCCCCTAACAAAAAAAAAATTATTTGGGAAATTTGGGGTATATTACATATTGGTTCAGGAACAAGGGAAATAGTAACAACAGTAGATAGATTCAAAATCCGTTGATAAGTATCTATTATCTCGTGTTTGAGGAAGAGAATATAATGATGATGTCCATCATCCCATGGGGTATCTTATATAAACATGATTTTCATGATCATCTCATCGATGTGAAATACCATGTGAAACGGATCCAGAGACGTGTCTAAGAGAGAACGAGGATAAGGAGTTACCGATTGAATAGCTTGATAAGCCAATTCCACCAAACTTAAAGGAATTATGTCGTCATAATGAAGACAATTGTCAGAGATAGGTACTATCCAAGGGTCATAAAATTTAGGGATTTCATCAATAGTGTTTGATATAATGTTAATCGAAGCGACAAAAGGAATAAGAATATCGGGTGGTGGAATGGGAAACATACCCATTAATGATGAATTCTTTAGAAGACCCACATCGAAATTCTCATAACCCAAAGGTGTTTTCGCAATGAAAGGTACGTTACAAGAACGTGAATCATAATTAAAGAAGGAAAGTTTATCAACAGTAACAACTTTTCCTTGGTAAGGGAAACGTATCACATGGAAAATAGTATAAACAACTACACGCATGGAATCAATCCAAATATGGCCAAGTAGAAGGCTGTAATCAAGAGGTGCAACAAAGACCTCAACCTCAACAATAACCACTTTTCCTTCTAACATAATAGACAATGAAGGAAGAACACCATAAGTTTTAAATCGTGTACCATTAAATTATTTTAGACTATTGTGTAACTCAGTAAGGGTAGGAGAGCCAATGGATTTCCAAGAAGTGATGAACATGAAGCAAGTCGAGGCTCCTTCATTAATAACGGTTTGACAAATATTATTATTTTCCATAATAACTTGTATTTGAAATGCTAATTGAGGAGGAAGCCTTGAAATATGATCTTCCAAGTAAAATATTATCATATTCATATCGGTAGGATCAATTCCACCAATATCCTTTAACAGTGACTTTCTTTGCATAGGACAACTTTGAAGGACTTCGAGAGTCGACATCGCAGAAGGTGCCTGTGGAAGATCTTCTACAATACTGTAGTTTTGAGCAGCACGTGCGTGAGGATTAAATGACGACTTATAAACAACACCCTTGGGAGGAATATGAAGAAATGTATCTAGATTCGGTCTTTGAAGATGAAGAGGACCGTTGGGAGGTGAATTTGATGGAGGAGGTTGAACCAATGTGTTGATGATTAAAATCACAACGATGAATTCCTCCCGCAAAGGATTTCTAAAGTGCTATTATTTAATTATGATAATAATATAATACTAGTAGGTGTGACCCCCTTGTATATTAGAGGAGCAAGGATAGACATGTTACGCTCATATGTTGCTAATGTTTTGATGTTGCATACACAGTCCTACATTTTTTTGATGCAGTCTTGGTTTCATTTGATGTGATAAATGGGTGGTTGATGCATTGTGGTTAAATGTTGTTGATATGTACTTACAGTACAGGGATGTGCTATGGTCATGAGGATCATGATGTTCACAGGTTCTATGTCATGTTATGTTATAAGCTTGATTGCTAATTCCTATATTGATCACTTATCCACATATGATTATGAAAAGGATTATTAAATGAGAGCTAGCTCGAAAAAAAAGGAAGGAACTATGTGTTAATCCTAAGGCCATGGTAAAAGACTACATATAAAATTCAAGAAATGAATATGTTGTCCCTTGACTAGGTTTTGTGGAAATGTTGGTCATGTTTGACCAATTTTGGAACTTCGACGGGATGGCCGAAGATGGAGCACTAGGCGAAGTGGAGATCACGAGATCTCGCCCCATTTTTTGGGCCTTTTTGGGTTTAGGGTTTATGTAACTAGTATGGGATGTAGGCCCATGGGTTTACCCATGCTTTGGCCCCTTTTGTAATGTATAAATAAGTATCTAGGTGATGTGAGAAGTAGTGACTAGTCTGAAAGTGAAAAGTGAAAGAGTTTGATCTATGTGATTGTAAAGGCTTGGTGCATACTACGTGTTGAGAACTTGCAGAGATGAGTGCAAGTGATTGTAAAGAGGGTTTGTGTCATGCAAAGCTTGGGGAAGGAGGATTTGGCAAGGTGCGTGCAGATCTCCTGTCCTATGCAGAGTTGGTTTTGTGGCTCTGTGCAAGTGAGAAGATTGAAAGAAGATAATAACGAAGAGAAAGAGTTGGTGGACGTAGCCCCACGCTGGGGGTGAACCACGCATATCCTGTGTTATGGTTGCTTTGTGTTATTGATGTGATTTATGCTTAGTACTGTCATCTTTCTGTATGTTAGATGCATCTGATATAGTAGCTTAGTTTTTGGTAATATGAATGAATACTATATCTAATCTATTTCTATGTGCTAAGTGCTTGGATGTGTTAGATATTTTTGAATATTGTGTTTCTCTATAATTAGGGTTTTACCTACGATGTCAATAAGGGTTTAATTCTAATGAATGATAACTACTAAGTGCTCTGTTAAGTATTATAATCACATATATGTGTCCCATCTAGGTTGTCCACACTTGAGTCCTGCAACCCCCCCCTTCCTCTACCTCAGGTGAGACTTCATTTTCTTCGTAGGTGTTATTGAAAGGGATGATAGTTAGGGTTTTGTTGGTGTGTTGTTGAAGCATTGAACCTCGTGTCTTCCCTTGTGCCAACAAATGGTTCCATTTCCAGGACTAAAGTTGTGATTGCTGGGAACTAAAGAAAAGAAGAAAGATTTGTGCATAGATCTGCTATTGTAGTGTGCAATACTCTACTTGACTTGTGAATCTCTATGATAAGAAGAAAAGTCTGATTTTAAGAAAAGAGGTAAGATATTAAAGATTTGTTCTTTGATAAAGGTAAGATAAGTGGAAATTTTTGTTCGAAAGAATGAATCTAAGTATGTTTGATAGATTTTATCCTATTCTGAAAACTAGGGAACAACTATAAGAAATAAGATTTGATGGGAATAGATCTAAAAGAAATAATGAAAGATATGTTATTCCTATGCTTAGAAAGAATTTTTGGACTAACAAATGGATGTAGGATCCTTGAAAGAATTTTTTTCAGGTTCATCATTGTGATCCCAGTGCGCAGTACAAGTAGGGTTGGGGATCATTTAAGAGAAAGAGAGGACTGACTCTTTGTTATAGTTGCAGAAGACTGGGACATCTTGCTAAGGAATGCCTTGGTTGATGTACTATTTTCCTTTGTTGTAAGGATACTAGACATGAAGTTTTATATTTCCCTAGAATGATTGCTAAAGTTGGAAAGATGAACATGAGACAAGAATACCATGAGGAAGGTCAAGAGACTAAGAATATACTCAAGAACTAGAAAGAATCAGAGACTATATTATTGAAGATGAAAGAAACATTGAATGATCACAGAGACATCATTTTATCAGAGATCTTAAAAGAGAAATACTGCATAGAAACAAGAATAGGATACTTCGACATAGACTGTGTATTGGATGTAGAAATACAGGTGAACATTATGACAGAAAAAACTTGGGAATTTTCGGGAAAACCTACTATGGTTCCTTCATGGGGAGGAATAGGATTTCTTAAAGGAAAGTTGATAACCCTATGTGGAAGACTTACCCATGTACTTATGAGTGCTCATGGAACACCGACAGAAGAAGAATTCTAGGTCATGAAGTTTGTTGAGAACAACACTCCTTTTGCACTTTTGTTAGGAAAGACTTGGATTGAGAGAGATCATACCCAAAGGAAAGAGGAAGAGGAATCTATAGAATAGAAAAAGAAAGAACTAAAGGATTTCATGGCCAGGAGAATAACATGCTTAATAGAAGAACAAGAGGACAATTCGAAGCAACCGAGGGCCAGAGACCCAGCTGTCGAAGTTAAAAGAACGTAGGAAGATTTTAATAACTTATCCATGCAGGAGAGTAGAGCACCTACTCCAAAAACAACAAGAAAAGAAGTATTATCCTCAAATATTGTGAAAGACCCTCAAAAGTGCGAAGTTACTATGCTAAGAGAAGGAAATAATCAAAATGGAAAGAGGAACCCAGTGACTCAAGTCACAGGAAAGAAATCAAGGAAGCTCAGTAAGAAGAAAGAAAATCTATAAAGATTGCAAGAGGTTCTAGAGAAGACAGAAAGATTGCAAAAATTGAACCTCACTAGAATAGCAGAACAACACCGACTAGAACTTCACCACAACGAAGCAACATGATCAATGGAGGTGTCCCAACCATTAGAACAACGCTACAAAATGGCTAGAAACACAGTTATTGCCAAAACATTTGCCATTGGACCATTGGGATCATGCCATAACTGATGGAATTGCATGGATTGAGGTGTTCCTACCCATTGGAGGAGTCTGTTACGATGTTGTCTATTTATCCCGTTGAGCGTTGCACCATGAACAATTTTTCCAATTGTGATTATTCAACCCCACATAGACCTGACTATTATCACGTTGTACTTATTGAGACCTCGCCACTCATTTTATTACCTTCGTGTTTGTTCACTGACCTAATATATCTCATCTCATGCATGTGTGTCAGATGACATTAGCACAGTATAAAAGGTCATCGAAGAAATCCTAATAGACCTCATGTCTGAGAAGGTGATTTTTGCAGCTGTATAAGCTTCATCAACAAGAGGAGTGCAAGCATCCCCATTGACTTCACGTTGATCTGGGCCCTCCTTAACTACAACAGAGAAATGACTTGGTGAATGCGAAGCTCATTCCATCGGTCCTACCTGACTACATCCCTCCTATACCTGGCACAGTGAGTTGTGATAGCGTTTCGAGGGACTTTGAGTACACCTTGATTAATGTGTACCTCTTGAAGGGGATACGCACAGTCAAACCACAATTGCAAAGGATTCTGACGTTGAAGATCAACAACTATAACTTGGGATATCGCAAGAACTATTGAATGATCACACCTCATAAGTATTTGACCAAGACAATGGGGAAGAAGTTGAAGATAATCCCCCAGCCATGGACCATGGAGATCGTGAGGTCCACGATCCTCAATGTGATGAAGTTACCACACTTCAGAAGACACTAGGAGGTTAACGCATGCGTTAAAATCCTATTGTCATGCTTCCATGGAGGTTACCTATGGTTGGATGTAGATACATCACAGTAGATACGACGTTGATCCACTGGATCATCGGGTTAAGAATGCAAGGACCAGACCCACAACAATTTTACCCAGGGAAGGCTGCAGATCGAGCCTTGGCACAGAAAATAAAAGCCACCTATGGTGATGTGGAGAAGGGGAAGTGGGGATATAAGGTAGCCTCCATCCAAAATGGTGCAGTGCATATAGATTTCTAGTTGATCGCTAGTAAGCTCATCATGAAGAATAGGTCAACGCAGGTCATGGGGTTTGTCGTCAACCTCACAGGAGAATGCGTTGAAGGGATGCAAATGAACTGGGCAATCTACCTCATCAACCAGTTAGAGAAATACTGTCACAAATCTCAGGATCAAGGCTATGAGTTTCATTTTAGTTCATTGATGATTCTCATTGCCTTCATTGCTTGGGAGATTCCAGAAGGAGCGACCTTCCCTGAAATTGAGTCGTCTAAACCACTAGCTATGAAGTTCACTATGATATGGTATTCAAGTGACATGGAGAAAAAATGGTAGTAAAACATAGTGTTCCACACCTATTACTTACAGGTGAAGAGGGCCATTTAATCCTTCCCTCGCATGACGCTGAATACACTGCACCAATTCAGTCCATTTGTGAAGTTCTGCGCAGATAGAAATTTTATATATATCACTGCGTAAAGAGATGAAAGCAAGGAGGAGCTACAGATTTATTATAAGATCACTAAAGAAGACATGGAGGAAATCACCAAGGAGTGGCCTGAAGAATTCCTTGTTCCAGTTGAATAGGAAGAATTGTCTGACCGCGATCTCATTGAAATCCCTATGGTCACTCACGAAGAATATGATGCACCCAATAGTAGCAGGAAGAAAAAGAAGGAAGATGTACAGGAAATACACAGTGAATCAAAAGAGATTGCATCAGACTCACGTGAAGGAGGAGGAGTTGATGAAGTAGACAAAGAAGAGGACAAAGGGGAAGAAGAAAAGCAACATAAGGGCAAAGTAACACTGCCTAAAGATCCCCTGACAGAGACAGAAATGTCTAAGAAAAGAAAGGTTTCCCCAAAGAAACCTTCATCGCGGAAGAATTCAAAAGCCAATAAACCTCCATTTCAGACCGGGTTAATGGTGTATGACATTGACCTTATCATTGGCACTGTGTCAGACACCTCAGAGGATATCTTGCAGAGAAGCGAAGCCAAACAGGAGACAATGTTTGACAAGATCGAAGAAGAACATAAAGGAGTATATAAGGTTCTATATTCGAGTCACATAGTGTCTACTGCACCACCACCATTAGAAGGAACAAAGTTGGTAGATGAACCTACCCATCTATGTATACTAGCAGACTCGACAGAAGTTCACCTTCGTCATGTCCAGGATGAAAAAGAATAGGCCACATAGGCTCTAAAGAAAGAAAAAGAGGAAGCCATAGAGAAACGTCGGGTTTCCCAACAAGAAAAAAATTACCTCCAGGTGAAGTTTGCAGAGGATAGAGCGTAGAACTAGAAGGAGAAAGAACAATTTCTCATGGAGCAGATGGGAGTTAAATAAGAAGTCATCAGAGCACTTCGCTCCATGACAGGCTTAGAACAGATGGAAGAAGAAACCACTGAGAGCCAGGTGGGGAATCTAGCTGAAGCCATTCAACATCTCCAAGAACGAATAGCATAATTGGAACTACAAGTCATGCCCAACACTCTACAGGAAGTGTGAGATCAGAGAGAGGAAACTACCCAGAGCACAGTTGAGAGAATCAAGGCATTGGCCTTGGAATGCAATCAAATTAGCAGTTGAAGTGCGCATACCTATGAGCACCTTATAGAGGATGTCTAACTAAGGACATTGGAGTCACAACTCCAAGAAGAAAAGCAACAAGAAACAACAATAGAAAAAGAGTTGAAGCTACTATCATCGATCGAGAGGATGGAAAGGTCATAGGAACATCGCATGGTTCAACAACAGGTCCATGAAATCCAAAGTAAAGTCATGGAAGTGACCCAGAGGCTCCAACCAGTGTAGGATGAAGATTGCACACTTTTTTAGGAGATTGAAGAACAAGGTGCACAACTAGAAAAAGTGGTCACCTCAGTTGAACAACGATTGGAAGGACCTATCACCAAGAAGGTCATTGAGGAGTTCACACAGAAGGAGGCTCTAGCGAAACAACAGGTCGAAGTAGATCGAGCCAAGATTGAGACTTTCAAGTTAGATTTACCCAGATCTGAGTGACTCGGGATGAGTCATAGATAAGTGTTGGGGGCCTTTTGGCCCTTCACTAAGTTTTGTGGAAACGCTGGTCATGTTTGACCACTTTTGGGACTTCGACAGGCTGGTCGAAGATGGAGTGCCAGGCGAAGTGGATATCGTGGGATCTCTCCCCCTTTTGCAGGCCTTTTTGGGTTTATGGTTTATGTAACGGGTATGGGATGTTGGCGCATGGTTTTACCCATGCTTTGGCCCCTTTTGTAATGTATAAATAAGTAGCTAGGTGATGTGAGAAGTAGTGACTAGTGTAAAAGTGATAAGTGCAAGAGTCTGATCTATGTGATTAAAAAGGATTTGTGAATAATGTGTGTTGAGAAATTGCAGAGAAGAATGCAAGTGATTATAAAGAAGCTTCGTGTTGTGCCAAGCTCAGGGAAGGAGGATCTGGCAAGGTGCACATAGATATCCTGAACTATGCGGAGTTGGTTTTATGGCTCTGTGCATGTGAGAATATCGAAAGAAGATAATAAAGAAGATGAAGATTTGGTTCATCCCCAACGGTGGACGTAGCCCCACGCTAGGGATGAACCACATATATCCTTTGTTATGGTTGATTTGTGTGATTGATGTGATTTATGCTTAGTGTTGTCATATTTCTATATGTTAGATACATCTGATATAGTACCTTAGTGCTTGGTAATATGAATGAATGCTAGATCTGATCTATTTCTATGTGTTAAGTTCTTGGATGTGTTAGATCTTGTTGAATACTTTGCTTTTATGTAATTAGGGTTTTACCTACGATGTGAATAAGGGTTAAATGTTAATGAATGCTAACTGCTAAGTGCTCTCTTAAGTATTATAATCACATATCTGTGTCCCAGCTAGGTTGTATACAGTTGAGTCTTGGAACCCCCCCACCTCTACCTCGGGTAAGACTTCATCTGATTCACAGGTGTTGCCGAAAGGGCCGGTAATTAGGGTTTTTTTGGTGTGTTGTTGAAGCGTTGAACCCCGGTTGTGGCCCTGTGCCAACATAATACAAGTGTTGGACCTAGCTATTATATTATGGTTTGGTTAAAGGACTATGCAATTTTTAGTAAAAGTTGAATGGAGGCACATATCGTAACGTTAATATATTATTATCATATGTAGTTATGGAAATAGGTTACTGTATCGATGTGATATATCTCGGGCGGCGCACTATGCAATAGATATGGTATCAGATCTTACGATGGATATTGCAATAATTTTTGGCATTGGTTATGGTTTGATGTTAGTGTTGAATGTTACGTTAGTGGGTTGGCTCATACATGGAATTGAATAAGTCTAGGTAAGGAAGTGATGTGTATTTACTGCACGTCACTCCAAACCTCCCTTGAGCCTATCACCCTAGCATTGTTGCATTGTTTCTCTGTTAGTTGTGAAGGCTCCATGTTTTCAGGATTGGAAGGGGAAAATGCTACCAATTCATCTTTGAATCGATTTACTCACAAGTATGGCTCTAAGCTTTCCATCCATGGTGGACTCTCTATTTTATGAATCAAATGGTGGCTCAGGAATGCATGCATTATGTGTTTTCTTGAGTTTGTTTTTACTATGTGGAAGTATTTTGTTCTAGGTTCTCTATGAATAATGAAAAATATTGACATTTGCAAACAAATTAATGGGTGCACATTGGTTACTTATGAGTCAGCTTGGTTTTTTATGATTGTTCTCTATGAAATAATGGTGAAAGTGGTGCAATGAAGCTCTGTGTTTTATGATTGAAGGGTTTTTAGCACTGGTTGTATTTCAGTGGCTGTCAACTTGTTTCTCTCTCAGTAATTTTTGTAATCTTTATCCAATTGCGGATAAACTCTCGGTAGTTATTGTGTTTCTTTGTCTAAACCCTGAGCTATTGTTGATGGCTTGTTCCTTACTATCTTTATGCTAGAATATTTCCAAAAGTCTAGTCTTGGTTGGCCCTAAATGTTAATGCAGGCTTGTGTATGTTTTGATGGATACAAGTGTGAAGAGTTTCCACACACCACTCCTCTCATCCCTACTATAATGATGAATGTATGTGGCCTCACTGTCAATTTTTTTTAAAATTTGTTCGACTTCATGGGTGTTGGAAAGAAGCGTTATCCCTCTATGGTTTCGAGTATCCATCACTATTTTAATTAAACCTCTCTGCAAAAAGGTGTTAGAGACATACATGTGTGTCTCGATTGGTTAGATCGAATGACTTTATTCTTCACTCAAGAATTCACTTATGATTATGTCAATAGCTTGGAGCTATAATTTGAAGGACTGTGTTTTTCTAAAAAGGGAGCATGACTCACTGCTTTTTATTTTTCAAAGTTGTATTGTGGCCTATGGTTGTTAATCGATGGTAAAATGGATATGAGTATATGGAATATCATCATCTCTTTATGTTTTTAAGAAATACAAACGGGCTTTCGTTGCATGTCTACATTTAATTTTTAAAGAGACTTACTTGGACTCTAACTTGTCTCAACCTTCTTGGGTACCTTCTGGGGTTTGTCAAGTTTTGGGTTATCAGTTTAATGAATGGCTTAAATGTTAAAGACATGAGCTCCCTCCTCTTAATCAATTACTGTGTGTCCTCTCTATGATGATTTTTTTCAAACAAAAAGAGTAGGGTTACATACAGCTGAGAGTTATATGTCGATTCATTTATGGTCTTAATTAATGTGCTTAATACCAACATTATCTCGATTTCATTTAAAAGTAAATAAGACGCACGTGTGAGTTTCACCAAGCCCGATCCGGGTTCTGACAAGTTAAAAGAGGTGCCTATGTGTCAATTTAGTTCTTTTTTCTTCATACATGATATGGTTCTATTGGAATCATCATTAAAACTATCATTTGTTTTAAAAATAAGACTATATATACTAATGCACACAGAGATCAAGCTCGGGGTTATGTTTTGGGGTTGACTATTGTTGTCGATTCAAGTGATTATATGATTGAAAACCTTGTGTTATGATTATTCCCTCGCGCATGCTCTTAGGTTTGTCCATGATTTAAAAGGAAACTGTGTATATTATATCAGGGCCGATTTTTATTAGAGGACAATGATTGTTGATTGTTTATCATGGTGTATTATTGTTTCACTACCAAAGATGAATGTCGGGCATAGATAAGAGAGAGTGTTGTGCATGTTTTGTTGTTTTTAAAAAGGAAAGAGATCAATGTTAGTATATACAATACTATTGAATTGGAAATGTTGCATAAGTTATAATACACATACCCTTATTAATTGAATATTTATAGAAAATTTAATTATTATTGTGGAAGCAAGCAATTTGTATGTAATTGAGGAAGAATGAATGTTTTGGTCTTGGAAGTAGATGTTTTTTGGATTAAATTTGGAACATATTTATGCTAGTTGATTGATTTAATTGATTTTATGAAAAATATCCATCTAATTCCCTCTCATTTTTTTCACGTTTTCGCCCATTACAAATCCCCTCACAATCCCAAATTCATTTTACACGCCCTGTTCACTAAAATTAAATTAAAACTTTCTATAACAATGATAAAAAATAACACACAGATATATGACAACTGATATGTTTTTGTTTTGTTTCTTAGTCAATTGTTTAATAAATTTCCAAGCAGTAATCGTGTTCTTACTCCCGGTCATTTTTTCGCTCAATACAATCCCCTCAGATACCCCTGAACCCTACTTCATCCCCTTCTCATTGACGATTATTAAATGAATTTTATGGATTGGATTGCATGGGTCTGATGTGATTGTTGAGCCAAATTGTGTTTCATATTAAGAGAATGTCATGTATGGTCTATTTAAGAAGCTAGTTTCTAATAATTGTTGCATACACGATGAGCTTCTTCAACAGAGGAAGTCATGGCTGAAATAATAGGGGCAGATGGAACTCGAACATAGGGCCAAGAAGGCCCATATTTTCAATACATTTCGATGTCGATCCTCAAGAGTTAAACCAACTCTTTAAATATGTTTTTTTCAATTGGATTGGACAAAGGATATTCCAGCCTAGGTCGGAAAGGCCTCTCTTCCATCCCTAGCATGTCCCTAGTATCCATGTGCCCCCTCATGTTTCTTTGCAACCTGAAGTTCTCAAGAATGAAGGATGGCAGGAGATTGTTCACCTACATATCTCCCACCATCTTGGTTGGCCAAATTTGTCTTTACCTCCTCCTCCTCCACCTGCTAACCCAAATGTTCAGATTGCCACTCCACACTCACCTGTAAAGTCCTCCCATGCAAGAAAAAGACTCAAAACCGAAGCCCGCCATATGCATGATAAAACAAAATCTATTGCTTCCCCATCCTCTCCTTCAAGTGATTCATCCAAGTTAGTATCATCTTGTATGTACTTGAGAGATGATTGTTCCCATGTCATCAACAAGATCAAGCCTCAAGGTTCTACATAGCCTAAGGCTAATTTAAGGAAGTCCAAAGGGGATAGAAACAAAAAAGGAAAAATTGCCTCTCAAAGTGGAAAATATGATTTTTTATTACAGCCTAAGTGGGCCTAATGGTTAATAACATGTGTTTCCTCTTAAGAGGTCACAGGTTCAAATCCAGAGGGGGGTAGGGCATGTATACCTTCATAAAATTTACTAGTCAAATCGCTGGGCGAAGGGGGGTCCCTTGTCTCACAAACAAAGGGGGTCTCATACACCAATTTGGTGTGTTGGCTTGGCCGTGACCTTAAAAATAGATTATTATTATTATTGTTGTTTTCGTTGTTTTGTTGAGGACAATGGACTACTGAAGGTTTTGGACAAAAAACTATTTTTGGATATTTTGGATATTATATGTTTCGATATAATTTCAAATATCACTAATATTTAAATTTCAAATTGTTGAAATGATTATGGGAGCCACAAGGAGGGATGTGTTTGATTGATTTTTTATTATGTTTATTTTTTTTAATAAATTAAAGGGAGTCGCAAGGGGTCCCACCTACTAGTTATTATTTAATAAAAGATCGCTTATTATTATTATTAATTCTTCCCCTAAACTAAAAGTTAGTTGAGTTTTAGTTAACTTGACTAAACAAGGTAGTTGGATTACTTCAACTAATTTGGAATGAATAAAGGCCAAATGAGAAGCAAGAACAAGTGGAGAATAGAAGGAGAAAACATACTAAGGTTTTCTCTTGAGTTTTATTGAGATAGTTCATTTTTCATTCATCCTTAAATTCATTAAAAGCCTAATTCTCTTTTATGACAGTAGGGTCCTATTGTAGAAAACAAGGTTCAAAGCTGAATCATAGCATCCAGACACTTTATTTCAGAGGTGTTGATCTATATTTGATAGTCTATGTAGACTTGTTTGTTTATGAATTAAATTTCATGAATGATAAAGGATATTGTGCAGAGTCAAGTGGGTAGTAGTTTATTGCAAGATGATCCATATTTTAAAGTTCAGTTTTTACTTCTTGTTAGAGTCCTTTTGTATGGTTTTCATCAGAGATATCTAAGTTTGACCTTGGTCCATGCCTCGCACATGGATTTTTGTAAAGAGAATGATTTTTTTCATTTCTTGGAATGAAATAAAATGATTTCTATTATGTCTCATCTGTGTTAATATATGACTTGGTATTTTTATTTCGATCTCCATATTTACTTTTTCAATATGATATATTCAAAAAATGTATAAAAATGATATATTTTGCAGCAATATTTTATTAAAAAAATCAGCCTAAGCCCTTGTAATTAATACTTGTGGATTGGGAAATACTTTTTGAGGCTATAAACATAGTGTAACATTCACAACTATCTTGCCTTAGCCAAGCAAGATTCGAAAATGCTTGAGTAAGATAAATTCATATATTTTCCTGAACATTTATTTGGCAACCATACTGGGGAGATCTTCAATATCTCTCTGGTTGATTATAATCTTGATGTTCATTGAATATTTTAATATTTCTGATATTATTTCTTTGACTGTTTCTTTTCTTCATGATTGTACCTATTGCAAGGCAACCCAATATTGAACCCAGTCTTAAAGATCATACCAACATTGTTTTAACCTTGCTTAATACCATCTTAGAGATTCCTAATACCCAGGTTGAGCTTGAACATTCATGGGAAGCAATTGAACAAGACATAAGTGTCCAAGAATGTTTGGAAGCTAGGCAAAGACAACCTATGAATCAATTTTAGCTTTCTTTTTCCTACAGTTTTGATCTTCTTTTCATGTCCTTAAACCCTCATATATATAAGAGAATAAGAGGTTTATCACCTAAGATTAATCCTATTGCTGAAATAGGAAGAAGAAACAATGTTTTGTCACTCCAACAAATTACTCTAAGGATAATTGTCCCTGATTCAATGAGTTCATCTTTCTCTCCCTTACCTATCATTAACAAGATGTAATCTAGTGGTGGCTTTGATGGCACTGGAGGTGCCTCTTCATCCCAAACTTTAGCCTCGTTAGTAATTGGTATCTTGTATAGTCATCAAGTCCATGTCCAATCTACCAAAAACCCCACTAAATTCATAAAAAAGTATGGGGTTTTTCAGTTTGAAGAAGATGCTAAAACTACTCTATGGCATGTTTGCTCCCCTCTCAACCTAGCACCTACTACTCATCCACTTCTTAAATTCAAAGAGAATCTCCCTAGGTTTTTGGGGAATAACATGGTCACTACGAATGAACACTTGGTGGCATTTTATAATGCATGTCACAATCACAACATAGGATCCAATGACAATGACACTAGTATGCACTTGTTTGTGAATTCCTATGAAGGGACGGTTGCGAACGATTTATTTGAACTTCCTCCTAAGGTTATTTCTACTTGGGAGGATCTAGTCCATTGGTTCAAGTCTACCTATGGGTAATCCAAAAACCCAACCGAGCAGTTACGAGAGTACAATAACATCACTTATAAGGATGATGAAACTATCAAGTCTTTCAACTTGCATTTCACCAAATTATACAAAGAAATCCCTGAACTCATTCGCCCTTAGAACCAAGTCACTCTCATGCATTACTATAATGATTTACCTTCCCCCTATCATCATAGGATTGAGGAAAAGGCCATTGATAACATTGGTTATGCCCTTCATACTTGTTTAGAGTATGAAGAACAAATTGAAGGAACATGTCCTCCCTCTTACAACTTGTACAAGACATGAATAATCGAATGATAACATATGAGCAGAAAAGAAATGTCCCCTCTCTTACCCCTAGGGCTTCATATTCTTCTTCACCACCTTTAAATAATCTTAATGAAAATAAATTTCAACCTAAATCTATCATGCCTCGTAGTTGGTTTAACTTTTGCAAAGAACACCATGAGGAAAGTACATGTGAAGTAAAGAAGAGTGCCAAAGATAACATCTTTCGTAAAAGACCCAAAACTATTATTTTTGTCCTAGACTTTGTAGAGCCACGAGATGTTATGATCATAAATACTAGGAATAAATCCTATGCTCCAAAAGGTAAATACGATCCTCCTCGCACTTCTTCAATCCCAAGATCACATTCACCAGCTACTATTGTTCAGGTTTCTAAATCTCTTGACAGTCAAGGAAATACCACCCCTCTTCCCTCTTCCAAATACAACATTCTCAACCAATTGGATAATATTAAAGTTGATTCTACCCTCCTAGACATGGTTTCCTTCCCTTAGCAACAAAATCATCTGAAAAAATTTATGGAAGGAAAAGCTTCCATTGTATACAACCTCTCTGAAGAGGTAAATGAAGAGGATTCAACTATAAATAAACTAGGTGTACATAACTTTAGGCACCCTATAAATAAACCCTTGTTTTATATTTCTGTAAATATTATGGACATGATTGCCCATTGTTGTCTCATTGACGGTGGTCCAGGCCCAAGTGTAATGTAGAATATTATTATGGATGAGATAGGATTGTCTTTGTTGAAGGAAAATCTCCATGCGGACAGGTAGATCTCCTCAAAGAGTTAGACTCTTAACTCTAAGACAAAAAGTGCTTATCATGGTCATTGACTTCCTTTTAGATCTAGGTGGACTAGTGTGTGAGGAGGAAGGAGAAAAGAAGTACCTTTCACTGGTGTTTGTCCCTACACGCTCCGAGTTGAGCTCCAATCTTTCGCTCTTTGATAAGCCCTCTAGAAAAACAAAGTACGACCACTTCCTACTCTATCAAGATTAGTCCTAAATAGGTCCATCTACTAAAGAGACAAATTCATGTGAGATTGAACATGAATTAGAAAGAAACAGGCCAAGCAAATTATATTAATGAGGACAAAACATTGCTTACAGCCGTAGATGAATTGCAACAATTTTTTCAATTCCTCCTTGCCTACCCCTTGCTCAAAAGATCCATGATCCGAATGATGATAGCTTCACTGATTGCTCCCTATGAGATCATAGGTCTCTTGCTGCCAAAATATCTCTGTTCCAGCACCACTTATGAGATCATAAGTTTGGTGTGATTCTCTCTTTTCCATCCCCTTTCACCATGAGAAAGCTTGCTTATATAGCCTTGGAGAGGCTCAAAAACTTGAGATATCCTTGGGGTGAGTTGAGGATTTTCCTCCTTCAGTTGAGGATCTACCCTAAGATCATGGCTGGACTAGGGATTCGAATCCAACTACCTTCCAAGAATGAAACGATCCTTCCCCCATTCATCTCAAAAACTCAACTACTGCCTAGAATAGGTAGCGCTCCCTCAAAAGGGCCATCAGAGCATTGTAGCACTCCCTAGTAGGCTTAAGGGTGGCGCCAACGCTCCTAAAGACCCCAACACTCCCTCAAAAGGGCCAAAGGAGCTTTATAACACTCCCAGACAGTGTAAGGGGGAGAACCAGTGCTCCCAGAAGAGGCATAGGGGAGCGCTCTCCTTCAAAAGCTTAGTTTTTTGAGTGTTTTCAAATGGCAAAAGGTTCATGAGCCTGCTGACTCATTTCTCCTCTTCCAGATCAAATATTTGAGGTGTTTCAAGTGTCCTTCTCATGTCGTTATAGGCACGACATAGGCATCATGGTAGTATGCTTTCTTTAACACTTGCGAGACTTGTGAGAAAAATGCGACACCTGTGACCTTTGTAATGATGACACTTGTGACACTATCAAAGTGAGTATCTTTGATGTGTAACAGATTGCTCCCCAAAGTATGAAGTTAGAAGATGAACTGATAACTGAAATGATTTGTAGACTTTCAAGCAAGGGTATAGATGCAGAGAACCTGACAGAAGTTGCACACAAACATCCAACAAATATTATGACATGTTTCAAACCCAAGGTAGGTATACCCATGCTTGGGTGATAAAGACTCGCAAGGTATGGCCGCCATAAAATACACTGCGGATCCATAATTGTATTGATAAAAAGGTATAGCCACTGAAAATACACTGTGGATATATACACTCATGACCTGAACTAATTGTATCCATGAAGAATACATAGTGGATCTACAAGATGACAAGACATAGCCACGACCAATACAAAGTGGATCTATGTAACAGTATATGTGTCATTGTTCAAAAGAAACTCCATTGCAACCTGGGAAAAGTACATATCAAAGTGATCACTCAACCCAGGGTCTTCTTACCGATCCTGATGTAGTACGAATCTAACCATGTGAATAGATGTCCTAGTGTCAAACATGGCAGAAACCACTTGATTACTGGTCAATGATGTAAACCGTTAACAAGCGCGAGGGAGATCACCATTAATGTCAATGATTCCCAAGGTACCCTAGTACATTCCAACGAATGTAAATGGATGAGCTGGAGTTGAACATCCGTAGAATCATCCGATCAGAGGTCAATGGTGTAAACCTACTTTCGGACATGAGGAGGCCCGCCATTGAGGCATGTAGGTCCCAAAGTACTAACTGGTTTCTAATTCTAATTTCCGGATAATGTGTTGAAGTTGACAGGAATAGGCTCATCGAAAGAGGGCCTTAATGTATCCCCCATCAATGACACGAAATGAACATAGAGATGTAATTGGTAGATCAAATGAACATGGACTGACATGGGTATTGAGACAAGATATTTGTGATTGATGACTCTCGAGGTGGATACTTCCCTTGAACATTGAGGCACAACAGCAGAAACATGACATGGACCAAAACTTGACGATGCAGTGGATGCTGTGACTTACGTCAGGTGACCCAAAGGAGTGGAAGAAACTCAAAGGATTGGCTCAGTAGAGGTTTGGCAGATTATAATGTGTGCAAAGGAAAAGTGTCATGTTCAAGGGAGACTCTAAGAGTTACTTGGTAATGTTCTCAAAAATAAATTGCTTGGCTTGCTTCTTTCAATTTTTCCCCCATCCAGATAGACGAGTACCTCTTTTTAATTTAACGAGCTCGAGAAGGATAACACATGCTCCATAAAAATCACCTTCGGTAAGTTCTTCTTCCTTTGTTTAATGAACTGGAAGAAGTAAGGGTTCGATCCCATATGGGCCTATTGATGTTTTGTTTAGTGAGTCCAAAGACAGAAAAATCAAAGGTTTTTCATGATTATAGAGTCTGGAAAAACACTCAAAAGAGAACTCTCTCAGTTCCTTTTTCGTAAAGTAGTCTGACGAGACTGAAAAAGAGATAAACTATCGCTCAACAAATGTTTTCTTCAAATACTTTAACGAGCGTGAAGAGAACAAGGTCACTCGGTAATCTTTTCATGTTTAGAGAGTCTGAAAAGGACTTAACGATGACTGCAATGCTGTCCTTTTTCGTAATGTTAGTCTCACGAGGCCGAAAAAGAGATAAATTATCACTCGAAAGACGCCCTTTCAAACCGTTTAACAAGTGGAAAAGGAAGCAAGATCACACGGAAATCTTTTCATGTTTAGAGAGTCTGAAAAGAGATTTAAGAAGACTCCAGGGGGTTCCTTTTTCATGTATCCATACAGGTCCGAAAAAGAGATAAAAGTCTACCCGGATGCATTCTCATGTATTTACGAGCACGGGAAAGAACAAAGACTAAGCTCGGTATGCCCCCAGCATGAAAGCTAGTGGCTTAACTCCAGAAAGATCATCAAAGGCTGGAGAAATGCCCTCCAAGCTTCGATTCATTCACCGAAGGATAAGGGTGGATGAAAGGAAGGTTCAAGAGAGGTGACTGTTTCATTTTTTAACGAGCTTGACATAGGAAAAGAACTATGCTTAGGACTTCTGTTTCATTTTTTAACGAGCTTGACATAGGAAAAGAACTATGCTTAGGACTTCTGTTTCATTTTTTAATGAGCTTGCCACAGAGAAGAGAAACTATGCTCGTGGTTGCTTCTTGATCATGGATTTCGAGAGGATAATTCTCTGGAAGGGTACCATGTCAAGGGACAAAACTTGGTCATGGCTTCCAAAAGATCTTTGCCGGATGGAAGAGAATCACTCTAGAAGGAGCACACATCGAGGGTCGTGACAGGGGTAAGGAGATCAAGCTCCAATAACCCTAACGAAGAGATCACCATGTCAACTACTGGATCCAAATCATTGGAAGTTGAGGTCATGGGAGACAACACCACATAATTGACATGCGGCGGGGGTGAAACTATCTGCATATAAGAACCACTTAGGGAGGTAACCCAGTCGGGGCCGATGAATGAAAGTTGATCAATAGTCACAATTCTTCCATTGTGAGGGAAAGATATCACACGAAAAAGGGAGGATACAAGAGCTTTCATAACATAGACATAATCCCACCCAAGGAGTAAAGTGAAATCCAGGGGGTCTCAGACTACCATGACATCAATAAAGACAGTTTCCCCCCCAAAGTTACAGGAAACTGAGGAAGGATCCCTAAAGGTTGACTAGTTCTTCATTTTAAAGCTAACAGATTCTGTGTAACCGGTGCAAGCTACGAACAACCCAAAGCATACCAAGCAACAGAAGACAAAATACTAATGGATGCACCTTCATCTATCAGCGTTTGAGGAACGTCCCGACCACGAACCTGTACTGTAATCTGGAAAGGAATGTGGGAGGGAAGACGAGGTCTAGTTAGTGAACCCCAATCAAAAAGGATGGACACATTACTTGGAGGGGGTTTCGCAGAAGAAGGAGGAATGCCCCCCGGTACGGTAGAGTCTGTATTAACAAGAAAAACATGGGCAGTATCGGGTTTACTCTCTAGAAGGAGAGTAGGATCAATCGATGATCGGATCGGATCAACCAATGGTGGGCTTGGATAGACCACTTTATCACTCTTCAAAGGAAGAGTGGGATTCACTATGGAAGGGACTGGATCAATCACTTTGACATTCCTCAATGGAGGAATTGGATCGACCGATGGTGAAACTGGATCGACCACTTTGGCACTCTTCAGAGGAAGAGTGGGATTGACCGAGGAAGGGAATGGATCAGTCACTTTGGCACTCATCAAAGGAGGAGTGGGATCAACCACTTTGGTGTCACTCTCTAAAAGGAGAGTGGGATCGACCGAGGATGAAAATAGATTGACCACTTTGGTGTCACTCTTTTGA
>JASDQU010436647.1:37090-54315 GCA_032191745.1 Picea mariana
ACCTAAGGTCCACTAAGTAAAAAAAACAACACACGCTATGAATCTGAGAAGCAATCAATCAAACAAACCTTCCTATGATGAAACCACTAGTTGGTGATGAAATCCAATGTCGCGAGATCAAAATAGGAAGGGGCGGGGATAGAGTGGGTGGATCAGTTACATTGGCGATCTTCTTAACTGACTTACACCTTGGTGCAAGCTTCCACGCAGTAATTGTGGATTTACCCTCCAAGGAGCCCGAGTGAGTTTGACCAACGTCTATTCTAGGTACAATGAGACTTCCCTTCACCGTCACCTTGTGTGAGACCCTAAAGATTGTGGCTACTAAGGTCACCAACTCATAGTCAGCCCCTGGGCAGGTACAGTCGACAGTCCAATCGGAACATATGGGTAGGATAACAAGTCTGAAATCAACTTGAAAGGATCCCACACATAATCGTGGGTATACCTTCCAGTGACCCCCAATATACGATCTAACCACTACAAACAGTTGGGCCACGGAGGGATAATCTCCGTAACTCACCCGAATGCGACCTTGTGCGTAACCCCTGTGTGAGAGGGGGATCCTAGAAATCCAATACGACAATTGGATTTGACTCTTCCTACCGCAAGATACTAAGTTTGTTCGATAGCTTTGGAAATTTATCCTTTCAACCTATTCCAAAGCCCTACACCTTAAACTAATGTAGGTTTTCTAACAAAGATGTAAAAAGTCTGATAAATTTTAGTTAAGCATTGATTTTAATGGTTGTTGTTTACTTAGAGGGTGTATGAAAGTGAAACTGATGGAATGATGACTCAATTCCCAAAAATATGCATGAAATATGATAAACAATCGTTTCTTTTTAATGAATACCTATTTAAGGGAAAGAGGAAGAGTCGTTTTCACTATCAAACACTTGATAAGGAATGCCTTCAATCAATTTTGTTCTCAATCAAATCCAATTTTGTTCTCAATGAAAACGCCAGAAGCATGCTCTCTTATAATAGTTTACATAAAACAACCATATGTGAAATCAAGGGCATGACCTTGGTTTTGTGCATGCATCCTGAAATAAGGAAAACCCTTAATACTCAGGTAATTGATATGACAATGAGTAATTAATCGATCATATTAGGAAGAGATTGGCAAGATTTGATAGGTGGATACCTTTCACTCAACGAGACACACTTATTCGTTCCTCAAAACAGTAAAAACACCATATTCTTAAGGGAGGGGATAATTTCACCTTACATAGAAATCATCCTATAGCCTAATGTGAATTATATCGAGGAGGACCTAGGAGTGTACTCCATATTTTCTTATGAGGAAAACACTCCCTTGGAACAAATCGACATAGAGGATGGGACATGGCATATGCACTTTGATGGTTCATGCTCCAATGAAGGAAAAGGAGTCGGTATTATCTTGTACTCTCGTGTGGGTAAAATTCATAACTTTTACTGTAGGTTAGATTTTGCTTGCACAAACAATGTCATTGAATTTGAAGTGTTACTGCTAGGCATTGAGAATGCCTATAATCTAGGTTGTGGTCACGTTACAGTTTTTGGGGATTCTGAACTTGTTGTAAACCTTGTATGTAAGATATATTCTCCCAACAACAAGTTAATGAAACATTACAGCAAAAAAGTTTGGGCACTTATCTCGAACTTTCTATCTTTCAACATCACTCATGTTAAAAGGGAATTGAATTCAATGGCTGAAAGGTTAGCTATTTTTGCAACCTCTCCTACTCAACAACTTCATCCACAAAGACCTGATTGCACCTTTCAATTTTTATATCATTTGCATATTCCTGACAATATAGAGTCATGGTAGGTATTCCCTAGTGATTAGAGAATCTATTCTTTCATCCAAACTGGACCTTATAATCCTAAGGAAATTATATCAATTGAAGATAATAAAATTCCTAAAGGATTGACTCCTCTAGAAAGTTCATTTTCATCAAGTGATGTAGGCAACAAAGAAAAACATAAAGAAGAGGAGTCAAAAAGCAAAGTGGGTGAAACCATTTCCTTGAACATTGGACACCCAATTCTCTAAAGAACATTAAAATAGGTGCCTGATGTCTAATGAATGAAAAATTGAAGTTCACTAAGTTCCTTGCTGAATTTCAAAATTTGTTTGCTTGGTCTTATGAGGATATTCGTGGTTTTGACCCTACTATTATACAGCATTCCATCCCTATCAAGGAAGGCATAAAACCAGTTAGGAAAAAACACACACCCATTAACTCTTCACTAGAAGAAACTATTTAGAAGACGTTGGAAAAACTCTTGAATGTTGGGATAATATTCCTTGTTAAGTATTCTGAGTGGGTTTCTAATTTGTTTCACGTTCAGAAAGAAATAAGTCAGATCAGATTATGCATTGATTTTTGTGCATTAAATAGGGCCAGCATTAAATACCATTTTCTCTCCCTAATATGGAAATGATTTTGCAGCAAGTTGCAGGGTCACAAATGATGTCCTTACTTGACGATTTTTTGTGTTATAATGAAATCAAGGTTAAAGGGGAGGATAAATTTAAAACCACTTTTATTACTCGTTGGGGAACTTTTTCTTATGAACATATGCCTTTTGGCTTATCTAATGTGGGTGATACTTTTCAAAGAGCTATGCAAATTTTTTTTGACAATTTAATCAGTAAAATTTTCAAATTTATCTTGATGACTTAACTGTGTATTCTAAAAACCGATCAGATCATTTTGGTAATATTAAAAAGATTCTCATGCGATGCAAAAAATTTGGCATTTCTTTAAATCCCTCTAAGTCTATTTTTGACATTACCAAGGGGAATCTCCTTGGACACATTGTCTCATATTCAGGAATAAGCGTTGATTCTGAAAGGGTTGTTTCTATCCTAAATCTTCCTGCTCCTACTTCCAAGAAGGAGGTTCAAGCCTTTATCGGTGTTATTAACTTTGTCCATAGTTTGTTCATGATTTTGATGTAATGGTCAAGCCAATTCACAATCTTCTTAAGCAATATCGTTCCTTTTCTTGGACAGATGATGTCAAAAATGATTTCATAGGGATCAAGAAGGCAATCAGTTCTGCACCGGTTTTGGCGAAGTCATATTTTGAGAAATAATTTATGATATATACTAATGCCATAGAGTAATCAATTTATGCTATCCTCCTGAAATGTGATGACCAAGGTAATGAAAAAACAGTGTCTTACATGAGTCAAATCTTTTCAGATGATGATTTTAAATATTCTTTTATTGAAAAGCATGATTTATCTCTTGTTAAAGTTGTTGAAAAAATTATCCACTTCATCTTAGGTAAGCATACACTGGTAAAAGTCCCTTTACCTGTTGTCAATGTTTTACTCTCATGGATTTATCTTTCAGGAAAGCTTCCACATTAGCTTTACAAGGTTCAGGAGCATGATCTAACTATCATGACTTCAAAAACTATCAAGGGATGTGACTTAGCCCTTCACTTAGCTCAACATGTTGAAATGAGTGAAGAAATCGATGAACAATATAGCTCTCTATCAACATTGTTTTACAATGACAATCAAATCCTTCATATGTTTGAGCATCGTTGGTATAAAGATTTGGTATATTACTTGCAAAATCAAATATGTCATGATAAATTAGACACTCATCAAAGAAGAAGGCTCTGCCTCGAATCTGCTAGATATGTCATTATAGGAGACTTCTTGTTTAAAAGATCTGTCGATGGTATGTTACTTTGTTGTGTGAATAATGTGGAAGAACATAAATTCTTGCAAGAGACTCACGATTCTTCGAATTATTTTATTCATGTAGGAGGTCCCATTTCTGCTAAAACCATTGCTTTTAAGATTATCAGGAAAGCGTACTATTGGCCTTTAATCTTTCATGCTTCTTACAATTTTTCAAGATCTTGTGACAAGTGCCAAAACATTGTTGGGAAAGAGAGCCTTTCTGCTATGCCTTTACAACCTGTCCTCCCTGAATTTCCTTTTTCAAAGTGGGGTTTAGAATTTATTGGTCCTATTAATCCTCCATATTCGGCAGGGCAAGTTTTTATCTTGACAACAACAAACTATTTTATGAAATGGACTGAAGTTGTCCTGCTTAAGCACTCACAGGATGAGCAGGTGATTTATTTTCTTGAAAATAATATTTTTTTTAGATTTAGACTTTGGAAATTATTATAGATAATGGTACCTCCTTTATTTCTGCTAAGCTGACCCAGTTTTTAGCTAAATTAGGGGTTAAACATTTTACCTCATCATCTTATTATCCCCAAGGTAATGGGAAGACCGAGTCTACTAACAAGAATCTGGTAAGACTTATGAAGAGGCTCATTGAAGATAAGCCTCGTCAATGAAACACTCTCCTCACTTACGCCCTTTGGGCAGATCACACTACTACCAAGGTGAGCACTGTTTACACTCCTTTCTAGCTTGTTTATGGTCAAGAAGCCATTATGCCTATCTAGTTGGAACTTTCCTCTCTAAGGTTAATGCTATAGGTTTAAGAATTAAATTCTTATGATGTTTGTCAAAGAATCAATTCACTTTTTCCTTTATAGGAGAAAAGGATATTTTCCTTGGATAATATATAGAGGAGACATCATATTGTTAAAAGATATTTCAACAAAAGTGTCAAGGCTGTCAAATTTAAAGTCAATGATAAGGTATTTTTGTGGGATTCAACTCATGTTGATAGAGGAAGGCATTCAAAGTTCCAAAAAATATGGTTGGGTCATTTTAAGACCGTGTTTCTCCTGGGCACAAATTCTTACATCCTAAAGGACTTACAAAAGCGATTTTTTTCATATAACACTAATGGTTCCCACTTAAAACACTACGTGGAACCAAATTAAAATTTTTAACGCTGTATGGATTTTTTTTTGTATTATAGTTTGTTTTTTATGCTTTGATTCTACATTTCTGTTGTTTCATTTCTATTATTTCATTTCTTCTTATTCCATTTTTGTTGTTTCATTTATGTTATGAATTTCCTTGCCATTTTGTTTTATTTGACTTCATTTCTTGTCAAAATAAAATCTTGGATCAGTTTTTCCACAACGACACCATTCTGCAAAGTATTGTTAATCAATAACAATCATGTTTCACAACTGTCATGATGTTCTCCTTGAAAGCATCATTGAAATTGTTATATGCTTGAACTATTGTTTTATAAGATAGTTGGTTTTATCCCTCTTCTTCCTTCCTTTTCTTCCATCCATTCCAATATTCGAAAGAGCATATCAGAATTTTTTTATCCTTGAAGTCAAGAACAATATACTATGATTAATTGAATGATTATTCTTATAGGGATAAACCCCCTCATACTTAACACTTTCCATGAGTTATTCCCAAATTCCCGGTCATTTTTCCCTTAAATCCACTCACTTCCCCCTGTTGCATAATCATTTTGATGTATATCTTCTTGATCTAATGTTATTGTTCTGCAAAACTAGACATTTTGAGTTCTTAATCTGTTGGAAACAAATTTCCATAAGGAGTTGACAATTGTTGACAATTAAAACCAAAACGATGTATTCCGTTCGCAAATAATTGCTAAAGCGCTATTATTTAATTATGATAATAATATAATATTAGTAGGTGGGACCCCCTTGTAGACTAGAGAAGCAAGGATAGACATGTTACTCTCATATGTTGTTGTTACGATGTTGCATACACAGTCCTACATTTTTTTGATGCAGCCCTGGTTTCATTTGATGTGATAAATGGGTGGTTGATGCATTGTGGATAAATGATGTTGATATTTACTTACGATACATGGTTGTCCTATGGTCATGGGGATCATGATGGTCACATGTGCTATGTCATGTTATGTTATAAACTTGATTTCTAATTCATATATTGATCACTTATGCACATATGATTATGCAAAGTATTATTAAATGAGAGCTAGCTCGAAACAAAAGGAAAGGAACTATGTGTTAATCCTAAGGCCATGAAAAAAGACTACATATAAACTTCAAGACATGAATACAAGTGTTGGACCTAACTATTATATTATGGTTTGGTTAAAGGACTATGCAATTTTTATTAAAATTTGAATGGAGGAACATATGGTAACGTTAATATATGATTATCGTATGGAGTTATGGAAAGAGGTTAATGTATAGATGTGATATATCTCGGGTGGTGCACTATGCAATAGATACGATATCAAATCTTATTATGGATATTGGATTGAATTTTGGCATTAGTTATGGTTTGATGTTAATGGTGAATGTTACGTTAGTGGTATCGCTTGTGCATGGAATTGAGTAGGGTCAGGTAAGGAAGTGACGTGCATTTACTGCACGTCACTCCAAACCTCCCTTGAGCTTGTCACCCTAGCATTGTTGCATTGTTTCTCTATTAGTTTTGAAGGCTCGGTGTTTTCAGGAATGGAAGTTGAAAACTTGACCAGTTTGTCATTGAAGCGATTTACTCACAAGTATGACTTTGAGCTTTCCATTCATGATGGACTATCTTTTTTATGAATCAGAAGGTGGATCAGGACTGCATGGATTCTATGTTTTCTTGAGTTTTTTTTTACTGTGTGGAAGTATTGTGTTCTGGGTTCTCTTTGAATACTGCAAAATATTGACATTTTCAAATAAATTAATGGGTGACCATTGGTTATTTATGGGTCATATTGGTTTTTTATGATTTTTCTCTATGAAACAATGGTGATATTGGTGCAATGAAGATATGTTTTTTATGGTTGAAGTTTTTTTAACACCAGTTGTATTTCAATGGTTGTCAACTCATTTCTCTCTCAGTCATTTTCCTAATCTTTATCCAATTACAAAGAAAATGTCAACAGTTAGTGTGTTTCTTTGTCTAAATCGCGAGCTATTTTTGATGGCCCATTACTTACTGTCTTTTCGCTCGAAGATTTCCAAAAGTCCAGTCTTGGTTGGCCATGAATATTAATGTAGGCCTGTGTATGTTTTGATGGATACGAGTGTGAAGAGTTTCCACACACCACTCCTCTCATCCCTACTATAATAATGAATTTATGTGGCCTCTCTGTCAATTGTTTTCGAAATTTGTTTGACTTCATGGTTGTTGGAAAGAATCATTATCCCCATGTGGTTTCGAGTATCCATCACTTTTTTTATTAACCCTCTCTACAATAAAGTGTTAGTGACATTTGTGTGTGTCTAGATTTGTTAGCTCAAATGACTTTATTCTTCACTAAAGAATTAACTTACGATTCTATAATAGCTTGGAGATATAAGTCGAAGGACTATGTTGTTTTAAAAAGGGAGCATGGCTCACTGCTTTTTCTTTTTAAAAATTGTATTATGGCCTATGGTTGTTAATCGATGGTAAAATGGATATGAGTATATGGAAGAATGACATCTCTTTGTATTCTTAAAAAAGAAAAATGGTCTTTCATTGCCTCTCTTCATTTAATTTTTAAAGAGCCTGACTTGGACTCTGACTTGTCTCTACCTCCTCGGGCACCTTCTGGGGTTTGTCAAGCTTTGGGTTATCAATTTAATGAATGGTGGAAATGTTAAAAACATGGGCTCCCTCCTCTTAGTCGATCATTGTGTGTCCTCTCTGTGATGAATTTGTTCAAAAAAATAGAGATGTAGGATTACATACAATCGATAACTATATGTATATTCATTTATGTTCTCGATTAATGTCCTTAATCCCAACATTATCTCGATTGCATTTAAAAATAAAGAAGACACCTGTGTGAGTTTCACCAAGCCCGATCAGGGTTCTGGAAAGTTAAAAGAGGTCCTTGTGTGTCAATTTAGTTATGTTTGCTTCATACATGATATGGTTCTATTGGAATCATCATGCAAACTATCATTTGTTTTAAAAAGAAGACTATATATACTAATGCACACATAGATCAAGCTTGGGGTTATGTTTTTGGGTTGACTGTTGTTGTCGATTCAAGCAATTATATGATTGAAGACCTTGTGTTATGATTAGTCCCGCGTGCATGCTCTTAGGTCTGTCTATGATTTAAAAGGAACATTTGTATATTAGATCGGGGCCAATTTTTTATTAGAGGACAGTGATTGTTGATTGTTTATCATCGAGTATTATTGTTCCACTACCAGAGATGAATGTTGGGCATAGATAAGAGAGAGTGTTGTGCATGTCTTGGATTTTTTTAAAAGGAAAGAGATCAACGTTAGTATATACAGTATTATTGAATTGGAAATATTGCATAAGTTATAATACATAGACTATTATTAATTTAATATTTCTAGCAAATTTAATTATTATTGAGGAAACAAGCAGTTTGTATGTAATTGAGAAAGAGTGAATGTTTTGGTCTTGGAATTAGATGCTTTTTGGATTAAATTTGGAACAGAGTTATGATAGTTGATTGATTTAATTGATTTTATGAACAATATCCATATAAATCCCTCTCATTTCTTTTATTTTTTTGCCATTACAAATCTCCTCACAATCCCAAATTCATTTTACACACCTTATTCACTAAAATTAAATTAAAAATTTGTATAACAAACTATAAAAAATAACATAGAGATATATGACAACTGATATGTTTTGGTTTTGTTGCATAGTTAATTGTGTCGAGCAATAATCGTGTTCTTACTCCCGATCATGATATCACTTTTTCGCTCAATACAATCCCCTCAGATACCCCTGAACCCTACTTCACCCCCTGCTCATTGACGATTATTAAATGAATTTTATGGATTGGATTGCATGGGTCTGATGTGATTGTTGAGCCAAACATTTTTTCATATTAAGAGAATATCATGTATGGTCTATTTAAGAAGTCAGTTGTTAATAATTTCTGCATACAAGATGAACTTCTTGAGTAGAGGAAGTCATGAACAAAATAATAGGGGTAGAGGGAACTTGAACAGAGGGCCAAGAAGGCCCAGATTCTCAATACATTTTGATGTCGATCCTCAAGAGTTAAAACAACTATTTCAAGATGGATTTTTCAATTGGATTGGACAAGGGATAGTCCATCCTAGGCCAGAAAGGCCTCCCTTCTAGACCCAACATGTACCTGGTATTCCTATGCCCCCTCATGTTTCTTTGCAACCTGAATTTCCTGAGAATGATAGATGGCAGGAGATTGTTGACCCAACAGTCTCCCACCATCGTGGCTGGCCAAATTTGTCTTGACCTCCTCCTCCTCCACATGTTAAACCAAATGTTTAGATTGCCCCTACACACTCACCTGTATAGTCCTCCCACACAAGAAAAAGACTCAAAACCGAAGCCTACCATATGCATGATAAAGAAAAAGTTATTTCTTCCCCGTCCTCTCCTTCAAGTGATTCAACCAAGTCCATATCATCTCATATGCACTTGAAATATGATTATTCCCATGTCATGAGTGATATTAGGCCTCAAGGTTATACACAAGCTAAGGATAGTTCAGGGAAGTCAAAAGGGGATAACAAAAACAAAGGAAAAATTGCCTCTGAAAGTGGATTTTTTTTTTTTTTAATGTTTTATTATTTTTTTATTGAGGATAGTGGATTGTTGAAGGTTTCGGATAACAAACTAGTTTTGGATATTTTCTAGATATAATTTTAAATATCATTGATATTTAAATTTCAAATTGTAGAAATGATTATGGGAGCCACAAGGAGGGATGTGTTTGATTGATTGTCTATTATATTTATTTTTGTTAAGAAATTAAAGGGAGTCGCAAGGGGTCCCACCTACTAGTTATTATTTAATTATTATCATTAATTATTCCCCTAAACTAAAATTTAGTTGAGTCTTAGTTAAATTGACTAAATGAGGTAGTTGAACTACTTCAACTAATTTGGAATGAAAAAAATCCAAATGAGAAGGAAGAACAAGTGGAGAATAGAAGGATAAAGCATACTAAGGTTTTCTCTTGAGTTTTATTGAGATAGTGAAATTTTCATTCATTCTTCAATTCATTAAAAGCCTAATTCTCTTTTATGACAACATGGTCCTATTGTAGAAAACACGGTTCAAAGTTGAATCATATCATTCAGACGCTTGTTTTTAGAAGTGTTGATCTATGTTTGATAGTATCTATAGACTTGTCTGTTTATGAATTAAATTTCATGACTGATAAAGGATATTGTGCAGAGTCAAGTGGGAAGCAATCTGTGGCAAGATGATCCTTATTTTAAAGTTTAGTTTTTACTTCTTTTCAGATTCCTTTTGTATGGTTTTCATCGGGGATATCTAAGTTTGACCTTAGTCCATGTCTGCCACAGGGATATTTGTAAAGAGAACGATTCTTTTGATTTCTTGGAATGAAATAAAATGTTTTCTATTATGTCTCATCTCTGTTAATATATGAATTGGTATTTTTCTTTTGATCTCCTCATTTACTTTTTCAATCTGATATATTCAGAAAAT
This sequence comes from Picea mariana, assembly GCA_032191745.1. NCBI lineage: Eukaryota > Viridiplantae > Streptophyta > Pinopsida > Pinales > Pinaceae > Picea > Picea mariana. The sequence continues at coordinate 47,417 of JASDQU010436647.1, forward strand.
TGTATAAAATGATATATTTTGCAACAATCGTTTATTCAAAAAATCAGCCTAAGCCCTTGTAATTAATACTTGTGGATTGGGAAACACTTTTTGAGGCTATAAACATAGGGTAACATTCCCAGATATCTTGCCTTAGCCATGCAATATTCAAAAATGCTTGAGTAAGATAAATTCATATATTTTCCTCAACACAATGGAGGTGGTGAATCATCAACTTTATCTTTCGAAGGAGAATTATCTTTGGCTCAAGTAGTGACTGCAACTTCGTTCTTCTTGGAGTCACCAGTACACATAAGTACATAAGATGTGGTAGAGGGACAAGGTTGGTCATGAATGAACAATTGGTCCTGCTGTTGAGAAGGACAAGGTGTGACAAAACGATGGGTGTAGGAGGTGTCCTGGTCTCTTACAGAAACTTAGTAACCTCAGCACGTTGTGGAAAATATTTCGTATAATGATCCTCACCAAAGATAAGACAAGGATAATGAGGTTTTCACTTTTCTTTGGCATCACTAGGTTGAGTCTTGGGTTTATCAGATTGTTGATTATTATTTTTGTCCTCTTTATTCTTACCCTTCCCTTTATTTTTATTTTGATTTTTACCGGTAAGTGTAGATTGAACTGAATTAACCTCAGAAGATTTATCAGGAGAATGATTCAGAGGAGGAGTTTTTTGTAAATTAGTAGTAGTAGAGTTGTAGTTGGAATGAATGGCTTGTTTAGACTGAGTCATAGTGTGAAACGTTCCAATCATGCCATCAAAAACATGAGAAGCTACTGTAGGTGTTGGGGTTGGATTTTTAGACAAGCGAGGAGCATCAGGGATCAAGTCATATACTGTGTTTGTTTGTGAATAAACGATATCCAAATATCGAGCACGAATGATCGCATGTTCTTCAGTGATGACACCACCCATGGAAACATAACGGGCTATAGGATGAATGAGTGACTTGGTAAACCACTTGGCCAATAGTTGATCAGAAAAGGGAACTTTGATTAAAATTCTTCTCCTCCTCCACTCGTGAATATGATAAAAAATGTGAGTAGATGAGGATTCTTTAAATGAGCTCAAAATTTCGATTCCTGCTTCATATTGGATCGGTAATTGGTAATGCATTAAAAAATCCATAGCTAAGGTGTTGAAGTCATTAGAGAATCCTCTTGGAAATTCAATATACCATTTGGCTTCCAAACCCATCAGAGTTCGTTGGAAAATATGTAATATAATGGATTCATCCATCAAGGAGTTGGATGAACACCAACCATGGAAATTCATGACGTGATTATTTTGGTCTTCCCCTGATTGGTTGTCAAACATAGGAATGCTTGATGGTAACTTTGCATGTATGACTGACCAATAAGGAGAATTCAAGATAGGATCGTTCAAAATCCTAGATAAATATGGTAAATCCAAAGTAGAAAGAAACGACAGCTTTCACTTGAGGAAACTGGTAATTTTTAGGCGGTATTCTCGTAGGTATAGAAGTAGGACCATAAGGAGTCTGTAGATAGCTAGAAGGTCTTGTCAAATTTAGTGGTGGAGGTTTTTCATTCAAAAGGCCAACTTGGGTTGGTTAATTGGGTAAGCTTTATTGGGAAGGAGCATTATATTGAAAACCTTGACCCCGGGTAGGATTCATAGAACCTGGATATGGTTTCCCAAGATTAGGGGGTACAAAAGAATTAACTTGAGTAGGTACTTGAGTAGGTTTCCCCCCAGGCGGTTGTTGATTTCCTTGGAAAGGAAATGTTCCAAGGTTGAGAATATAATTCATGGGTATACTTCCCATACACTAGGTTATGACCCCCAACTTGAGGTTTCCCCCCAACTTGAGATGGCCCCCCAACTTGAGGTTGACCTCCAATAGGAATTTAAAAACCCGAAGTGACATAATGACTTGTGCCTCCAAATGTTTTGGAGATACTATGGCCAAGACGATTAGATGCTCCATGTGAAGGTGGATGAGTAATTCTAGGCCCCCTAGAGAGAACCTGGGTAGGTGTAGGAACAAAACTACTAGCAACATTATACCCAAGAGGAACAAAAATATTAGTGCCTCCGGTTGGATTCTCGGCAGGATTAGAAATAGAAGTATTCAGAGAATGATCCCAGGTGGAAGTGATGGATTTGATCTAAGCGAAATTGGTTTTCCAATAGGATCTTGAGTGATTAATGAACTTCCGACAGAAAAATGCGTAACTTGTGCGACCATGGTAGAGCTAGAGAGCTGGAGAAGAAGAATTGTATGAGAACCAACCAACAATTGGTCTGAGACTGTGACAACATTACTAGTTGTGCCAGTAAAATGATCCAAGGGTATTGTATAAGAAGTGGAAGTCACATATATGTGATGCCATAGGTTGATTAGAGGTCCTCTGGTGTAGGTGGTTGATTCCTAGTTTTTCAAAAATATTGTGTCCCGAAGAGGTCCTCCAAAGAGAACGAAAAGGGCCAAAAGAGATAGGATTAAAAGTTACAGCAGTATGAACCAAATTTCTAAAGTATTCACTGTAAAAGGGTGGATCGTCTACACCAGAATCTGTGTGAGGTCCAGTAGGTATTCTAGTATAATATTCCGCAAAAACGTCTCTCGATGAATTTACCTGAAGCAAAAGTGGATCTTGTACAACACTCAATAATGAATTTACAGGAAGTATGGATTCTTTCAATGGAGTAGAACTTCAAATCTCAGAGTTGCGTCGTTATTGACTGCACCTTCAGGAGAAGCCTCTGGTGAGTTAGGAAGCAAAGGAGTATATTATTCTGGATCTTTCGAAGGTAACCTTTGCATCCTATGTGAATGGACAAGAATGATGTTGGCCGAACCAAATAAATAATTAAATAAATCTAAGGACAACTAGAGAAACAAACAACACTCACTAATAAAATCTAGATATCAAACACACAAACAAACCTTCTTATTTCAAAGTCAATAGTTGGTGATGAAATCCAACGTCGTGAAATAAATACAAGAAGGTGTTGGGATAAAGAAGGTGGAAAGTTACGTTGACGACCTACTTAACAGACTTACACCTTGGTGCAAGATCCCACACATAAGCATGGGTATACCCTCCAAGGAGCCCAAGTGATTTTGGCCAAGGTCGATTCTAGGTACCATGAAGACTTACCCCTCCATAGTCACCTCGTGTAAAGACTCTAAAGAGATAGGCCACTAAGGTTATCAATTATGACAATGATGCATGGGGAAGTAGTCTACAATCTGATCCATGTGCAAGGGCAGGGTATCTAAGCCCGAAATCAACTCGAGAAGTTCCTCATAATATTTTCTTCTCAAGTGACCCCCAATAATACACACAATCTCTACACTAAGACCAACAAAGTAGGGTGAGTAACTCTGTCGACCCTAATGCGACCTCGTGATTGACACTTGTGTTAGAAGGGATTCCTAGGACAAAATTTAGCAAGTGGATTTGTACTCTCCCTATCACAAGATATTATTGTTTGTTTTGATGCTTTGGATATTTTTCCTTACAACCTATTCCAAAGCTCTATCCTAGCTAATGTTGGTGTATAAAATTTCTAGAAAATAAAATTTTCTAATAGATTTTAAAATTACGTTGTATTTTAAAGATTGTTGTTTACTCAAAAGAGAAATAGAAGTGAAAATCATGATGTGTTTTACCTTGACCCAATAAGATGCAAGAAGAGATGAAATTCAATCGTTTCATTCGATGAAATCTAATTACAATACAAAGAAGGTTTCTCTATCCAGAATACAAAAGCTACAAAGCACAATTTATCAATCTTTGAATGATATGGATTCCAAACAATCAAAATGTACTAAATCTTCCAATTTTCTGTTTTCAACAAATGTTTGAATGATTTTTTTTTATGAAAAAGACTACTAAAAAGAAGAATAAAACTCAGTCCTTTCCATTTCAAATCAGAATATAGACACAATCCAAAAAATAAGGAATGGTCTAAGAAGACTAATGCACTCTCAACACTATTTCCCAAATCAAACTCACAATGCAAGCAAAAAAGAAAGATAAGAAATTATTTTTTTTGAATGAAAAAAAAAAAAATTCTTAATCGACAACGATCCAAAACTTAAAATCAATCCAAAACTAAAAAGAAATCAAGAACTACTTGTCAAACAAGCACTCAATAACAAAGCCTTGAGATTATACCCTTGCAATCATAAATGAAAGATGAAATTTACAAATTTTATGAAGAAGACTCTCAGTACTTGAAAATCAATCAAATCCATGCTTAAAATATGTAAACCAATCTTTCACCAAACCTAAAAGCTCATTCCAAGTAATGAAGAAAAATCTAGGCAAAGAAAAGAAAATTGACAGTAACTCCGACAATTCCTACACGAATCGTCGTAGGCTACACAAAGGTATAGTGCGATGATGTAGGATCGTCAAAGGTTGTCAACAAGGCATATTTATTCATCGTCTCCCTGGTATACACAAGCAAAGTGTGATGATAAAGAATCATCACAGGCTAAAAATAGAACACAGTGCAACGATCTTTGAATATAAATAAAATTTGGAATAATGACAAAAATTTTCAATGAACCTTCAAGACCAAGGAGTCAAGATGGATTACCCACAGACTCAGAGAATGAAATTGATCAAAAGAAGGTAGGCTAAAAGAAAATAAGATGAAAAAAACCAAAAGAGGTTGTATCCCTAGTATGGTCGCCAATTTTGTTATCAGACAAATCGGTAAGTGTGGACACAAACTAATGTCCCTAACTTCCACAGGAAAATGGAACAAAACAAGAGAGAATAAAAAATTCACCTTAGACTTCATTGTCATATAAACTAGTTCAAAGAGGGAAAAGTGACATAACTTTTAAATGACGCTTGATCCTCGCTAGTGTCATCCTTGTTGCTCCATATTTGGATTTGCGGGATGGTGAACCTGTTTAAGAAGCACAAACCAACAAAGAGAGAGAACAAAGATATATATATTCCAATGAATTCTATGTATAATATCAAGGAGTTATACAATAAAAGTCAAGACACCTCTATAGGGAAGAAATATATTGTTTCATTATATTAAAATGGAAAGTGGAGAATAAAACCCATGCCTTTATGTTGCAAGGTCCCTTTCAATGGATTTTTGTTCCAACACACACACCTTTTCTCTAATTCCCTTGATGAAGAAGATCCACCATCTGACTTAGAGAGATAAAGGAAATTAACTATCTCAAGTATAATCTATAGCATAACTCTTCATGCATATGCAAGACTTTGCAAACCTTAGTCATTTCCATAAGAGATCCATCTTTATATAGGGTGAAAGAGGTATGAATGAGGAGATTAGGATTATCCCACTAAATTAGAGAAGAGAGTAATATCCAAACTAATCGGAGGCCACCTCATCTTCTAGAATATTCCCTTCTAGAACATTCATGAATTTTGACTTTTCCCTTATTTAAGCATCGTCACACCCTATGCACAAGCATCGTGCGATGATGTTGCATTCCATATTTGGTGCAACTTGCGATGATCAAGAATCATTGCACCCCAAGTATAGAACAGGGTGAAACGATCTCCCTTGTCATAGTTTTTAAGGAAGAAAAGGTAAACCACTTTTGTCATGGAGAAAGTATATTTTAATATTTTCAGGGAACATGGAAGTGAGTTATGCAGATGTCGTCAGTTGATCAATTGGGTGACCAAAATAATGTGTAACAATCTTCTTAGGATAGGGTCCTGGTGGGACCATATTGATCCAATAAATGGAAGAACTAGTGTAAACGATAAGACAAAGGATTAAAGAAGCGCAAGATCAATATAAAATTTATGTTGAAGCACATCGTGTTGAGTGCGATCATGAAGTTGGCGACCGAGTTTTCCTACAACTGAAAATGCACAAGAATACAATTATGTTTGGAAAGGGTGCTAAAATATCTCCTAGGGTTATGGGGGGATTTTGAAGTTGTGGAAGGGAAAGGACCCGTGGCCTGTCGACTAGCCTTGCCTCATTCTTTGAGGTGTATGCACGATTTTTTTCTTGTATCTTCTTTGCAACATTATGTTAGAAATCCTACACATGATATTGACATGAGTTTTCAATATCCCAAAAAATAATTAGTTATTAAAGTTTGTATGCACTTAGGAATTTATTTTCATTTTTGGCAAATTCGTATTTGGAAAATTATTTCCATTTATGGAAATTCCAAATTTGGAATTTGATTATTTTGTAATTAATTATTGTGACTGTTGGGAAAAGATTTGATTTTCCCAACCAACTCTTTGAATATGACACATGTAAAAGACAAATATATTTTATATTAATTGTTGAAGGAAAAATGGAACAACTAGGTTGAAATTAGTTGACCATGACTCCATGAGTGGGGAACAGACTTGATCTACCTCAGGGCTCAATTTTACAAGTGGAAAATGAGGAATTTAGCCACTAGCAACCCCTGAAAATCAGGGATTTGTAAAGCTGCGAAAATTCCCAAAGGGGGAAAATGACCTAGGCACAAGATGTTTTTTATATAGAGCATATGGGAGGAAGTAGGACGTTGCTTAGTATGCTGGAGAAAGGTTATCACTTGTTGTTATGAACATTATTTTGAGTGTGAGGCAAGGGGATTTCTGATCTAAGAGAAGACTGTAGTGAAATAGGATGATTGGAATTCTCCCTTATGGACTCATGGTTAGGATAGGGGTGAACATGCTAAGAACCCAATATCAATATAGCATAGAAAAACCTTAGAATAAGTACTCAACGCTCTGAAAAAGAGATAATTTCAGATAATAAGCCTCTTTGAGGGGGAAACCTCCTTTTACCCCACATAAATGTTCAAGTACAAGATGATTCCAAATGAAAATGTCTCCTTGGTATATATAGGAGACTAGGAGGTATAATTACAACTAATGGAATAAAGTCGACATAAATAAAATAACAT
>JASDQU010436647.1:57565-82590 GCA_032191745.1 Picea mariana
ATAGTTGTTAGGATTGGTCCTTCTAGTAGCCATAGCCATATTCTTACTTTCAACATGTCTTGCCATCTTAAATGCATTCTCCAATGATTTGGGTTCCCAAAGGCGAACCTCATGTTGAATGTTATCATTTAAAGTTCCTATGAATACATCAATCAAGTGCTCATCTAGAATATCAATTACCTTTATATTCAATCTTTGGAAGTTCTCAATGTGATCAGTAACTGAACCCTTTTGCTTGAGATTTATCAATGGGCTAAAGAAGGTATTGCTCCTTGTATCCTCATAGTGTGCTATCATTTCTTTCGTGAAATTTGTCCAAGTGACAAGTGATTTGAAAGAACAAATCCATTGATACCATACAAATTGATTGGGTTCTAAATCTAAAGAAGCAATTCGTACCTTTTGTGTATGTGGCACATTATGTAGATCAAAGAATTGCTCCATCTGAAGTATCCATGTGATTGGGTCCTTGCCATCAAACTTCCTCATATCAATCTTAGGAAAGTGGTTGGTCTTCGACCCAAAGTTGGAGTTTCTCCATTCTTGATTCACCTTCCTTGTGTCCTCATCATGAATTTCATGGGATTCATTTTCACTTTCAGGTGTTCTCTCTATTACGAAATTTTTCAATACTTCCATGATCCCCTCTTTTAAACCATCCATCTTTGCCTCCAACTTAGCCTCCATCTCTTATAGTTCATCTTTTGTTACTATAATCTTTTGTAAATCATTTATGTCCCTACACATTTCTTTACCTTCATCAAGATTCCAAGTAGGATTTTCTCCCTATAAAGCGCTTTATTAAGTAAGTGTGATCTGATCAAAGATCTACTAGCGATGTAGTCTGAAGCCCGTCAAACAAAAGGCTTATTTCTGATTGATATAATCCAGCAAGTCGTGCCATCCATAATCGGGTAGCAAGGGGAACAGTCAGTCCAGCTACTGTAGGATTTTCTAACAGCTTATTTGGTGTAGAAGTTCCCTTTTTGGGTAGCATTTCGGCCAAGTATCACTTTTGAACCTTGATTTTGAGGTGGTTCTGCTAGACAATCTTTATTTTGTTGTATCTCCCAAGTTTTGACCCGTGTGGGTATGAAAATTTCTTTTTTGTATTTCTCTTATATTTCTTCTTTGCAATGCCACAGGTCTGATCAAAATTGGATGTGCCAAGTGGAATTTACGGTAAATTCCCCACAACTTGCTGATTTTTGGCCTTTCCAGGAGATCTCACTTGTATAGTGTTCCCCGCACAAAATGATTGATATAAATTATGAAACTCATACCAAAAATACTACAGACTATCTACTATCCAATGAAACCAGTCTCACTCTATTTGGATACTCTAGGAAGAAGTTATGATTTTTTTACCTCGAACACCTTATGGAGACTAGTCAATAGGACTAGTCAGATACCCTATCTTCCACAGGGTGTATCTACAAATTTAAGATGCCCCAAAGTCTGAACTTATTACCACAGATACCTTACTAATTTCTATGAATATCCTCCAGATTTTAGGATCTGAAACATTACAGAAAAAGTTTTATAGCCAAAATTCCACAATGACTAAATTCAAGATAATTTCAGAACCCTATCTTGCACAGGCTGTATATCAGAAGGTATAATGCCTCAGGAGCTGAAATTTTAACCCAATGTACCCTGATCCATCTACTAAATATCCTCCAATTTGTTCCTTCTAAAACATTGTAGAAACAAAGTTATAGCAAAAATTCCAAGGTGTCTCAGATGTATCAACGAAACCCCAAGACCTTGAGCTCTGATACCATATGTTAAGAAACCAATATCAATATAGCATAGAAAAACCTTAGAATAAGTACTCAACGCCTTGAAAAATAGATAATTTCAGATAATAATCCTGTTCGAGGGGACAACCTCCTTTTACCCCACATAAATGTTCAAGTACAAGATGATTTCAAATGAAAATGTCTCCTTGGTATATTTAGGAGACTAGGAGGTATAATTACAACTAATGGAATAAATCCAACATAAATAAAATGACATTACTAATGTAATATGCCACAATTAAGGGGTAATGAGCCAATATTAGGGCTTAACAGAACGAAACAAGTAGTTTGACTGTTCTAATTCTACGGTTGGGTGGAACTTGGTTGTTCCATTTGTGTTTCAGCATTGATTTCATATATGTCCTTCTACATGTTCTCTTGTTGAGTATTTTCTTATGTATTAAGTTGATAGGGAGGAGATGAATATGTGAAAATTGCTTTTTCATGTGATGTACTCTCTGAACATAAATAGAGCAACAAATATAAGTTTGATCTATGGTTGATACTAGGAATATATTGGTATAAGTATGAATGTGGATTTAGGTATAAGTATGCATAAATATTTATTAAAAATTGTACAGGTTGAGTAACCTTAAAGTACAGATCTACAGGAAGTGCTTGTGTACACTTTTATAGGTATCTACACACACACACACACACATATAGGTATGCATTCAATCTAAATAGAACAAAAGTATTCATGTGTAAATCTTAACCTATATCATATATGTATAGGTATTCAACTTAAGGAATATTATATTGTGCATATGCCAAGGAAATTTGGAATGAATACAATAACATATATATATATATATATATATATATATATATATATATATAGATAGATAGATAGATAGATAGATAGATATATATATATATAGATAGATAGATAGATATTGCTACCTATACAAATATTCAAAGCTGCATAAACATCTAACACTCAAACACAGGAAGATTATCGACGCTTGATTCACTTGAAATTTCAATTATTTCTCCATTAATCAGTCTATATAAAAGGAATAAAAATTGACAGTCCTTTTACATTACAACAAACCTAGAAGCAAAATTCAGTAGTATATACGTGCATTCTACATGTTACAGTGTTGTCCAGCACTTAGAAGAGTTTTTACTTCCTACTCAACACATGTTCTCATAACTGAATAATCATGGAATCATATACAATATAGATATTCCCTTCCTTCAGGAATCTAATACATGTAATCAGTTTATCCTTGGATCCCTAGGGTGGAACCTTGTACCACTATAAAACAAAACTTGAGAAGTAAATGCAGATGCTGAGATCTGGAACTTGAATACCTATTGAGTGAGGCGATCACATGTATCCTTTTCCTTGAATATGATTAAGTACTACAAGAGAGAATCAAGGTATTAGTAAAACAATATTAAGGGATAATCAACAAGAATAAATATTGAATATTTAATTACATGAACAATACTTACCTTGAGATTTGGTGTGATTTATTTTCCCATCGGCGTCGCTGGGAAAAATATCCACAGGTCCGAATAGCAGGAGTAGACCCAAAAAATTTTGATGGGTACCCTCGCAAGTGAACCGGGGTTCCATCATTAGTTTTCTAACTGAAAGATGCAACTGAATACTCCAAAATGAAATCAAGAAAAATTAAACATTTCTAAACCCTCATAAGTATTTTCATAACCAGATTATTGGAAGCACACACAACATAATTGTATGCCCCACAGAGGTGTATATTTCCATTTCAAGACTACAGATAAAGTTGTGATACATGGTTCCATAGTTATCAAAATTACGAATTATTGTCAAAAAACTCAGACAAGAATACAAGCATGAAACTGAACTTAAATTACACATTTTTGAACCACTGTGACCTTCATTCTGTCAATATAATCTGTCCAATATAATGGAATTTGATGGGACCAACATACTACATTTACTATTTCCCTCACGTGGAAGGAATGCAGACATAACAAGCTTAAACTCAGAATACAAGATTAGATTACTTAGGGTAAATGTTATGCATGAAGTATAAGCTCTGGTGGAAGTTATTACTTACATCGAGGGGGTCATATGACATTGAAACATGTCTGTGAGGAATCAATAGAAAAGTATTATAATCCAGTACTAAACTTTACACAGTAGCAAGAAGCCCTATCGCACCACAGGAAATGGTTACAACTTTACAGGGTTTAATTCGAGGACACAATAATTCACAATGAGTCCCAGAAAGTGGATTCGCATCTTTAAAAACTGGTAATTAGGGGATTCACACATTTAGTTCCTCTTTACAAACTTAATAGAAAAATAACAACATACCCAAGAAATAATGAGATGTAATTTTACACATACAAAATATCATAAACAGATTAATATTTACTGTGGGAAAAACCGGAGGAAGATTTACCACATAATGGGTATGCTAGGAATAACTCACAAAATACAAGTATAAATGATAAGAGGAAGATTGAGGCCATGACATAACTCTTATATGACAAACTCTTACTATTACTACATGATTTTTCTTGAATCCATAGGTTAAACTGCCTTGGTAAGCTACATACAGATCCCCAACGAAGATCATGAGTGGAGGGTGGTTACATTCATAGGAAAAGATAGTATCGTGACCAACATGAGTTGGGTTAATTATATACAACACACAGAGCGGGGATGGAAACATATTCAGAAAACAAATGATAGCCAAAAAAATAAATCCAACCAAAAGTTACAGAGATAGCCAAATACGACTAACCTTTCGAACTACCTACTGACAGGATAGCATAATCGATAGAGTAGTTGTGAACTTACTTGGTAGAGGAGGAAAGAAGATGGTCGTACTCCGGTTTTTTATCCTTTCACAGAGTAGGAACCCTCCTTGTCACCGATTTTCACACACAGAGAAGTGTTGCAGAGGTTAAACGAAGGTTGGTTTTATGAAATGGATAAGAGCCAAAGGAATGATAGATTAGTTACCCAGGAGCCTCTCGTATCACAGAATAATGGGGAAGGGATGCGTTGGGTATACTAGCCATGTGAATGAACATGCATGGCACATCCACATTGGTCATGATAACCTAGGATCAGTACAATTGCAGAACCCTAATAACTTTCAAACTAGAGAGGTTATGATAATTATGGACAAGTCTGAATTCATATTCAAACGTACCTTAATGTTGTTAGTGCAATATCTTTCACTAAGTCGGGAGGAGTTTTTTTGTTGGATAGTAAGGTTTAGGGTTGGATTCAATAGGTTGATGGGTCTAGAGTTATGACTTTTAATGCCAGATTGGATTTCAACCCTTAGTGCTATACATCGTTATTTGATCAACCCTGTCGTATACAACTGGCATATGTTAAGTTCCCTCCAACTACCATGTTAAGGATTTAACGAAAAAGAAACTGCCAAGAACGACCTTTTCATGTAACAATTAAAGTGTGCATACGGTAAGAGAATAATTGTTGAAAAGTGATCCGTATAGTTTCCTTTTTGGATAATGTTGAAAACTACGGAGAAAACATATGTTAGCATAAATATTGAACTCAAGAAATACGTTACCTTTCACGACTATAAAAATAGGTATATATATATATATATATATATATATATATATATAAGATTATGGTAAGGATCGTATGTCCATCAACATTTTCCAACGAGTATTGATACATGGGTTTTAAAGTTATATATAAGAAAAGAATACTTATTATAAGGGAATGTTTTGTGGTAAATTATAAGTACTCCTTCATTGGATATGAAGTGGAGGGTACTAATATTTGGTTAAAGGTAGAATCCATGTTAGGGTAGATTTACTATAGACTTGTGGAAACAACCAAATCACAATTCTTTCATGGGTAGATTAAACTCTAGTCTATTGAGACAATTATTGTGACATGTATCGAATTAATTTAATAAGCATGACTTCATGAGAAGGATATCGACCTTGTTATTAGTCTCTTGTAACTACAAATAAATATACGTCGTATTCTAATAGTGACAATTACAGGTTTAAAATGATTAAGTATATTAGAGAAAAGAAGTATTAATGCACCTATCAATTTTTTTTTTAATTTTGGTAAATTTGGCGTACATTACAAGTTTCTTGTGGTGTTGGAAGAGGGTGCACTCATGGTGGAGCCAATATGCATTATGGACCATCACATTTGACAGCTGTGGCATCAAACAATCGATTAGGTCAAGGTCCAGTGGGGAAATTATAGTCCAGGATTGGCTACTTAGGAGGATGCATATGATAGGTGTCATCAGTTCCTTACTTATTTGATAGAGTAGACATAGATATCTTTCCATATACTTTATTTACTGAATTTTTATACACTGTACAACTTCATGAAAAATTTTAAAACAAGAGGGGGTGTATGTAACATCCTGCTCTTGCGAGCACATTTTATTGACTTATTATTTAGGACACTTGCGTGCAAGTGATCCGGTTATAGTACATGGTTATTATTTCTCTTATGGATTCTTATGATGATGTTGATGCATTATGATTTAATGTTATTTTTTATATGTGTATTGACAGATGCTATTGACGAGTTTTCTTTGAGTGTGCATGACACTTGACAAATTGAGGATATCGATGGCATGAATGGACCTCCTAGGAGTCTACATTGATTTAGGGAGTTGATTGTATTGGTTTGAGTATTTCATTATTGCATATGTGAAATATGAACGATTATATTATTGTGTTATTTATGGATCATTGACAATGTCCGTTGATGGATGCAGACTGAGGATTGTTTTCTAATATGACTCACATAAGGTGTAAATGGGCCATACACAAAGACCAGATATTGAGGGAGAGGTGTGGCATCATCCCTGTCACAGCCTACTAGAACTCTCGTCGTGGCTTTAATTGTCGATTAATGATTACCTACTTTGAGAGATACACAATATCGTGAGGGAATACTGAGACAGTCGCTCACAAAGATTTGTAAGGGGTGAACAATAAGGAAAGGTTCGTATTCCTTAGAATCCCTTAGTCTCTCACAAGGTCGCCCGAATGGAGTGTTGACTCTAGGGGTTGGAAAACTAACAAAACCAGTCAAATGCGACTGGCACCCTTGGTGCATGTAGTAAGTCTTGAAGGGAAAGTCATGTAATTAAAATTTTTAATCAAAGGCGAGTGACACTCTTGGAGCATGTAGTGCATATTGAAGGGCATGTCGCGTAAATAAAATTTGAGTCAATGAACCTAGGTGGCCTAGAAAACCCTGAGTGAATAATCAAACCTTATACAATCGTCAAGTATTTCCATATTTCATTAATTAAATAAGGATTGAAAATATTAATTTTAAATCCCCTTTTGGAAGTCTAAGCCTATTAAAATTCAATCCTAAGTCTAACTTGGTGAAAATACTAAGACTAAAATACAAATTAAAAAACATAGGAAAGAGGCAATTCAATTCAAGAAAATAATAAGATTAAATAATTCTAAATAATTAATACAACTCACATGTGTGCAGAAAATACCTATTTGGAATTTAAGATGAGAAATGAATAAAGTATAAAAGAATGTGTGCACATAGAAAGGTATCTAGAGTCTAGTAACACTAGTCTAACTAGAGAAGAATCCTATTTTAACTCAACTTAGTTTTAGAAAGGTGTCGTTCATTAATTGGAAATAAGGGGAATAAAGAAACAAATAAGAGTGATTTAAGGAGCACTTTTAGGATGGGTAAGGGAAATTGACTTTTATTAAAATAAATTTTATATTTACTTTTGCAACTAAGGGAAATTGTGACAAGTGTATGGGGGAAGTAATTCTTAATTAATCAATTAAAAAGTGAATTAAATGTGCAAGTGGAAATATTTCATTAAGGAAAATTCTATAAAGAAAATGAGGAAAGGGGGGAAATGGATCACACTTGTTATGGATAAAGTTATGTTGCAGACATTTGAATAGTTTTACTTGTGAGAGTTGGGATACCCAGCTTGAGAGAGAGAGAGTGGTGGCTCTACCTTGCAAGGCAATATGGGAGCTAGATGATTTATGCTTGTGTGTGTGCATGGCCCTTTTTCTAGCTCGGGGGACGAAGGGGGAAGATGAGTACCCCTAGCATTGGCTGGGAGGTATCGATGAGGTCTTGACAGTTAGCAAGCAAGAATTTTGAAAGGACAGCAAGGAGAGCCATTAAGGAATATTAGACTTAAGCTATTACATCAGTTGAAGTATTTTCATTGTTATTTAACAAGAATTTTCGTTGTGTTATATATAATATTTGTTATTGAAAAGTAACATAATGTGAGTGATTTCCCAATTGATTAGCTATCGAGTTGGAATCCATGTTTTCTCTACAATGTTAGTGTTCCACAGTAATGATAAAAGGAATAGTTTATGATGGCTAAATTTTTTAACCTGATAGATTCTCATCGATTGTTCCACTGGAAATTTCTAACCTATATCCTTGCGAGGATGAATTATTGTGGCATTATGGAAATTTTTATCAAAAATATCAATAGAATCATGGTTCCATGAGAACAACTAGTATGTTGTTCTATTATACTTTTGCAGTGTAAACCTACACTTTTAACATACATTTCCACAAGCAATAAATCCCATCCCCTTAAGCTTGGTACACTCCAGTTGAATCTTTAAACTCTTTTTAGAGGTCCTGGGTCCACCTTCCAAAATGATATCGTGGAACCGTTTCTTCTGGATCACTATCTAAACCATTTCAGTTTTTGTTTATTTGGTGAGATCCCACCATTCTGATGTTGAAGGGAATTTTAGAATTACTGTCTAAATCATTTCATTTTTTTTCTCTTAGGAGAGATCCCCTCGTTCTAAGAGTTAAAAAGAATTTTGGATTTCTGTTTAAACCCAATTTGATTCTCCTTGGAGATTTCCCAGCATTTTGGGCTTTAAAGAAATTGGTTTATTGTTTAATCATTTCATTTTCTTCCTGTAGTGAGTTCTGCCAAACTTGAGTCTTCTCCAACCATTGAGTACTCCCTCCCCTTAACTATTCTCCTATTTTAGAAATTCTTGTAGAGACTTTCCTTTATGAGTATTGTTCTTCCGGTGATTAAAAGACCACTCCTGTAGAAACCCACCTTCACAGGTTATCTCCCAGTGTTCGAATGAGACTCTCCCTTAGGGATTCCATCAGAATTTTTCATAGATATTTACCACAATATCTTTCTCCTGTAGCGAGTCTCCTGTAGAGAATATTCTTCCCGAGAGATTAAAATGAGATCCCTCTCTTGTTATGATTTTCATTCAAAGGGTTTTCTTCCAGCGAATTATTGAGTTCTCTCACCAATAGCGATCTTGCTTCCAACATTTGCAGGTTCATTCTCCTATAGCGATTTTCCCCTTTTCATGTCATTCTTTTGTCTTATGTGCACCTATTGTTACATGGATTTTAGATGGAACTCTTTCTGAGCAGGGTACTGTTCCATTAAATTTTTCCTTCGAGGTGAATTGTGTATTTTATCAAGAAATGGATGGTTGCTAATAAAGGGAATGCATAAAAGAACTACCAGGTTGTTTCCCCCTTCTTTTTATTAGTTTTATACATGGACACATGTTACACAGATTTTCGACGAAATGCTCCCCAAGAAGGAGTTTTAGGATGGGGAACTCCAACAAGAAACTGATAGTTTATCTATATTAACTTATTTGATGTGTATTGTGTTTGTTTATGAAAATGAAGAATTGCAGTCGAGCTAAACATTTATGGTTAAATAAAGGAATGGAATTCCTTCAGTCTTAATTGTATCATGAGTTAGTGGAGCACTAGTTTACTTTACCTTATGAATATTTCTCCCTTGGTCTCCCTTAGGGTTGCAATTTAGTTAAACATTGTTATCATTTAAAAACAAGAAGGTCTCTTTTAAATGGTAGGAGGGTTGCTCGAACCCTTACATAGTTTTAAGGATGGGTCCCTTCCCAATCCTCAAATTGGTTGTGCCTTTGTTGAATAATTTTAGTGTTGGTTTCTTTAATTCTTCTAGTTGCTTGCTTAAGGGGTATTTAGTCCCTTAGGAGGGGAATTCTTCTTGGGGTTGTATTGGCTTGATTTCCCTTTTTGTCTTAAAACTCACTTATTAAATTAACACCTCGAACCATTCCTACACTTCTTTAGTTACAAGATCAATCATCTAATGTAATGTTGACCTTATAAAACCTGTTGGGCCATTTTATTAATAAGGATTAGAATAAATTATTATACATCGCAAGGTTGCACTTATGCCCTCGTGTGTTTGAAAGTATTTATATTCCTTCCCTTAGTTAGTTTGCGTTGACTTGACTGAGTTATTGAATAAGTAAAGTAGTTATTCTCATGCATTGTGACGAATTTATGGTTATTATGATGTCTAATCTAGTCTTGAATTTAGTTTATGATTGGGTAATTAGCATACGCTTGCGCCTTGAATATATAATGTTGATTTACTGTTTAATTCCATAATTTTATTAATCACGTGCATCGAGAAGAATGTTGATTTATAGTTTAATTCAAAATTTGATTAATCGTGCACCTTGAGAAGAATGTTGAATTATGTTTAAATTCAGAAATTGATTAATCACACGCCTTGAAAATAAAATTGATATTTTCTCTTGTGGCTTGAAAATAAAATCTATGATTAACTTTTTGCCATGGGAGATGTTGATGATTAAGCAATTAGATTTCCTTTCACTATGGAATAATGATGATGTATAAATGATTAAGTTAATAGATCATTCATGCGCATTGAAATAATGTTGATGTATGTTTAATTAATTTATTAGAATACTCTTGCACCATGAATAATTGATTGATTGATTGATTTGGTTGTTGTCGACTTGATTGGATTTGTAGGATTTAGACACCTCCTTGTTCCTCAGAATAGTTTCCATCCCTGAGACCTTACATGGTCCAAATCAATCAGATGAATCCTGGGATCGAGCGTTGCTTATGTGTCCTGGAGGTCCTTACCATGTAGGATAGGTTGGGAAGGTAGTTCATTAATTCTCAGTGACATGGTTGATCATTATTTGTTTATTGTTGTAGTCATTCGTAATGTGTTGATTATGTTGTTATTTATTATGATGATGCCTTGACTAAGTGTGGATATTAATTATGATGATGTGTTTATTGAGTCACTATTTATGTGTTGATTTGTGTCACTTTTAATTTTGTTAATGAATTAGTTATGTGTCGTTTTAGTTACGATGATGTATCACTTGCAATGTTTTTTATTATGTTGTAACGAGTTTAATATCGTATTGCAAGAAAAAAATATTTAATTTTGTACTTCACTTTCCCTAGTCGTAATGAAGGAGACGTTACAACGTCTACTTCCCCTGCGTCCTCTAACCATGATTACCTGCATGGACAATTTCAAAATTAATTAGACATACATCTTAAGTCATTTAATTTTCAACACAGTGGAAGGCGTAATGGTCCAATGTCGTAGGGTTGAATCGGCTCTGATACCATATGTAACGGCCCCTCTTTTACGACATCAATGTATGTGAGTACAATAGTGGTAGTTTTTTTTTTTAAACATCAATAGTTAGAACAAGTGATATGCAATAATAACATATATTAATACTTACACATTCTATTATCATCTATGTCATTACAAATAAAAACTAAAATACCACATCATGATACTATTAGTTTTATTATATCACATCACGATAACAAAGATTTATATCCTCCCAAACTACCCTACAAGGTTAATACCTCCAAGACACATAATCAATGCTCAAGTCCAGGATTCATCCGACTGATTTTGACCATTTAAGGGCTCATTACTGGTGATTGTTCTGAAGAACATGGAGATATTTACTCCCATAACCAAATCAAATCTATAATCAGGACTAACCAATAATAAGAAATTTACTCACAATTCCATTTTAATCATTCAATTACTCATCATTCTAGACAAAGATTTTCCTTTCCATTAAGATTACAAACAATAATAATTCATCAATGGGATAATATGCCTTATCTTTATGAATTTAATCTTAGAATTATGTGGATAATATACCCCCTTTTTTTTAATTACATCAGAAGGCTATTATTCACCATATAGAAAAAATTATTACCATTAAGAATACAATCATCAATTATTTTAAATATCTAGAAAATATACCATTTTCGATAAGAATACAAATCCATTGTAGTTCATTATCCAAACAATTTTTTTACTCCCTAAGAATACCACATATAATATATATTAAATATTCAACTATTAATTTCCCTTAACAAAAAGAGTACCCAATCATTTATTTCCTTTCTACTCAAGCGTTCCACAAAATTTACATCGATAAACTATAATAATCAATAATCAATCTAACTTCAATCTAAATTGGGAGTGTAAATCTTGCAAGTTAATATGATTGTTAGCTCAACTTTATTTACACAACAATTCTTGTAAAGGATTATTTGAATCTAAGTAAATATATAACCTACTACAAATGTAGAGATCTAAAATCATTAACATAAATTCATCAGGACTTCGCGATGGAGTTAATAATATGGCGCAAGCCCCCTTCCCTCCAAAGGGTTGCTCGACCTCCCGGTCTTGGATCGTTTGGATTTCTGAGTCGGAAAAAATCCTTGGGTGCCATCGGGCACCCGAAACCACCTTACCCACACAGACAGGCTCTCTTGCAGGTGACCATGACTGTGACCGTGGGTCTACCTTCTTCACGGTTCAAACTTCGAGGATATCCTGAATCCTTTATCCACCCCTTTCTAATGCACTCATCTCCAAGTCTCTGAACTTATGCCACGCGTCTCCTCAAAATTGTTGGGCCCATAATCATCCAGACTTCATGACCCCTCGAAAATCTAGGCCTTTTACTCACAACCTCTAATCTCCCGCTTCCCAAACTCTTTGATCATATTTCAACGTGCTATCCTGTGATCAACTATCGGGATTGAATCACGACTTCGGACTTTGTGACCCAGTCTTCATCAAGTTCCCATCTTGTCAAACTCTGAAGTATTGAAACACTTCATAGTTATCCTATGTGTAGCCCTACTAGATCCAACCATCTAGAANGGGAGAATGAATCTTTCACTCACCATCTTTGATAATAAATTCAGGGACTCCTTTCCTTGAATATTTTTGTCACTCTCCCTCCTAAGATTTCCTTCCTGATTTTCCGTTGAACAATCTCTCCGACCCTTAATCGAATTCTTGGCCTATGCACACTTTGAAACATACTTTCATACACACTCCCTCCTTTGTGAATGATTTCACACTCCTTGTGAGGGTTCTCCAACTGCTTCTATCCCTCATGACTGAATCATGCTATCCTTCATGAGCTTTAGAGTCTGAAGAATCTATCATGCACTCCTTACAGACATCAATGCACTCCTTGCAGATGTATGAGTTTCACTATCTCTTCTGATCTTTCGATTCGAAGCAGACTCAGTCACACACTCCTTGCGGACAATATGCACACCTTGCACTTGCTCAATGAAGAGAAACGATTGAAACTTATCTACTCCTCACAACGAATAATACATTCAACAAAAAAAATGCAGTCATGGATTCAAGAACATAAATAATAAGGAATTGAGGAAAATAACATAAACTCTACCATTCATTCAGATCGACACATACCCATACGAATTTGGGAAAACATATCTATGTTATATTTGTCCAACTGAAACTTACATACATACATTATTCTTCACTACTTCTTAAACTATACAAGATAGATTCACATGCTACTCGGTTATCCTTTCTCCACAACAAGTATGATCATCAACAAATATTGACAACCATCAACAACCATCGACAACCCTCACTAGGAAATATTACAAATCTTGATATAAAGAGGCGCTCTTCGAGCATTCCCTTTAACTACTCTACACTAACTTAAATGGAATTAAAAGATATCAACTACTTAACACCTATTACAATAAATATTGCGTTAGACAGATAAGAGTGCAAGCTCCAAATCTATACCGTGATCCGATCCATAAAACAAAATACATTCCCCCATCATCTTTCGTGATCGCTCAACCTTCAAACATTTAAAGACAGTCATAACTCAAAAAGTTTTGCTAGGTATCTCATTAATACAATGATCAATTTGAAATTCAAAATATATCAAAATGTGCGCTAGTTCACCCAGTTGTCCTCCATGCTTGTGCTTTGATGGTGATGCTCTTGCATCATACCCCCTTGGCTGAAAAATTCATGGACTCCTGTCCATGAGCTCCTACACTGATTTTCCATGCTTGTGGATCTCTGTTTCATTAACCCAGCTGGCATCTTTTGTTGGTCGTCCTTTCAATTTCACCAAGTATTCAAAATACAACCTTCTTTTGGTCTTCTTACCAATTCTTTGATCTATGATCTTTTCCATCTGTGACTTCTCCACAACAGGCATTTGTTTCTCCCATTGAATCTTTCTTTTATCTTCAACTCTTTCGGTTCCATATTCCCTGTAAATATATAGGTCTACGATATTGAATATGGGAGAGATACCCACATCTTCCGGCAACTCTAACTCATAAGAATTCTCGCCAAACTTTCTCAAGATTTTACATGGCCCTATATTTTTCAAATTCATCTTGTTATCTGTCCCTCTCGGGAATCTTTCCTTTCTTATATGTTCTAGAACTTGATCTCCAACTTCAAATTCAAGCTTCCTCATGTGTTGATCGGCTCTGCACTTGTACTCACTACTTATTTTCTTTAAATGCTCCTTGATTTGATTGTAAAGTTCCTGCATCTCTGCAGCGAAATATTCATCTCTCGCGCTCCTAAACTCACCTTGCTTCAGATCTCTTAATTTTGAAACTCCTCTTGGGCTCATCCCATAAACTATTTGAAATGGACTCTTCCTAGTGCTCTTGTTCACTTAGTCATTATATGCAAACTAGGATTGTGCTAGAATTTGATCCCACTGACTATGGTGTTCAGTGACCAAACTCCTCAACAAATCTTCTAAGCTTCTATTTACCACTTTGGTCTGTCCATCTGTCTGTGGATGATATGTAGAACTGAAATATAGCTCTGTCCCCAACTTGTTCCACAACATCCTCCAGAAATGACCAGTAAATTTGGTATCCATGTCTAAAACTATACTCCGAGGCAATCCCTAGAGTCTCACAGCTTCTCTAAAAAATAAATTCGCAACATGTGTTGCATCACTAGTCTTCTGGCATGGGATAAAGTGTGCCATATTTGAAAATCTGTCCACCACAACAAATATGGAATCACTTCCTCTTTGTGTCCTTGGAAATCCCAACACAAAATCCATGCTTATTGCATCCCAAGGCCTCTTTGGAATAGGCAATGGTCTATATAACCCAGTGTTATGTTTCTTCCCCTTGGCATACTGACAAATCTTGCATTTGTTCACAAATTTCTTCACCTTCTCTCTCATACCTGGCCAATAATATGAACTAGCTAATTGAGAAAATGTTTTGTCATGGCCGAAGTGTCCAGATAGACCTCTGTTGTTCTTTTTCTTCAGCAAATTCTCTCTCATCTAGCATCTCGGTATGCACAACTAGCATCCTTTGAACAAAAACCCATCCTGAATCAATTATTCGGCCCACTGGCTTGTGTCTTTGAGAACAAGATTCGCACATGCTTCATATGCCTCTCCAAAATCTGTATCGCTAGGGTACATTTCCTTAAGGTGATCAAACCCCAAGGTCTTGACCTGAAATTCCCGCAAAATCAAAATTCTCCTACTCAATGCATCAACAACTTTGTTAGCATTTCCAGAAATGTGTTTAATGACAAATGTCAAACTTTTCATAAACTCTATCCACTTAGCATGTTTCTGGTTTATTTTCTCCTGTCTGGTTATGAATTGTAAAACATGATTATCGTTGTACAAAACAAACTCCTTCGGTATGCGATAATGTCTCCATTTATTCAATTCTTGAATTATGGCATAGAACTCTTTGTCATATGTGGAGTATTTCTTCTTGGCCTCATTCAACTTCTCACTGAATACACAACAATTTTGTTGTCCTGGCTTAAGACCGCTCCAATTGCAACTCTACTCACATCGCATATTACCTAAAATGTCTTTCCAAAATCCAATAGAACCAGAATCGGTCATTTAGCTATATTTTATTTCAATATGTTGAAGCTCCTCTCAGCCTCTTATGTCCATTTGAAAGACTTGCGTCTTTCCTTCACCGTATCCATCATCTGAGCACTAATCCCGCTAAAATTTATGATGAACTTCTGATAAAAACTTGCTAACACGTGGAAGATTTTTACCTCAAATATATTCATTGGTGACGACCATTCTTTGATAGCTTTCACCTTTTCGGGGTTCATCTTCAACTCATTTCAAGAAACAAAAAAACCCAAATATATGAGCTTTGTCAAATATACAAATTTACCAATGAAATCCTTTAATACGTCATTGATTAGTCTCATAAAAGTGCTCGAGACATTTTTTAAACCTAACGGCATAACAATCCATTCGTATAACCCCTCATTCGTCTTGAATGTTTTTTTCCACTCATCACCTTCTCTCATCCCGATCTGGTGATATCCACTTTTTAAATCTATTTTTGAAAAATAGTTAGCTCCACTCAAGCAATCCATCGGGTCATCCATCCTCGGAAATGGAAACATGTATCTTATGGTAATATTATTTATGTCTCTCGAGTCTATACACATTCTCCATCCTCCATCCTTCTTTGGACTTAATACAATTGGTACTGCACACTGACTCAAGATTTCTTTGACCAGTCCTTTGTCTAACATATATTGAACCTGTCTTTTCACTTCCCCATTCTTTTGAGGCATCAACATGTACGCTACTTTATTCAGCATGCTTTCTCCTAGTATCAAGTCAATGTGAAGACTGATGCTTCTGATAGGTGGCAATGAGTTTGGCAACTCATCCACTATAATATCAACAAAATTCTCTAGTAGCTCCTGAACTTCCTCAGGAAAATACTCCAATGAAGTACTAGTAAGGATAACCCTTGGTTTCCTCACTATAGCAAAATGTATCTCTTGTTTCTTCTTTACTTCATTCAGGAGTTCCTGCCCACTCATGAGAAGTATTCTCATGCTAGCTTCCTCCTTCACCTTTTTTTCCTCGATTGGAAGCAACATGTGTGTCCTGTCATTATTATCTAAGGTGTATGTATTCCTCCTACCGTCATGGATAACATTTCTATCATACTGCCAGGGTCTTCCCAATAAAACATGATAGGCATCCATAGAAAATACATCACATTGGATCTCATCCCTATATCCTCCTATTTTGAAATTAACCTAGCATTGTTGAGTAACTGTTAGTTGGTGACCTTTATACAACCATGAGATTTTATACAGTGTTGGATGTGCAGTTGTCTCCAAATATATATTCTCCACCATCTTTGTGGTTACTAAGTTGTGAGTACTCCCACTGTCAATTATCACCTTGCAAAATCTATCCTTCGTCTTGCAAGTTGTCCTGAACAAATTGTTCCTTTGCAATGGCATTTTAGCCTCTGGCTCTTGCTTCAAAATAACCTTCTTCATCAGCAAGGACCTTCCATCCTTTGTACCTTTTGCCTCAGCATCTCACTTCTGTGCTTCTGATATGTGAGCTTCACCTCCTTTCTTTCTCTCGGGACAATCCCAATACATATGTACTATCTTTCTGCAGGAATAACACCTTACTTCTCCTCCTCTACCTCTTCCTCCACCTCTGGGAAAATAACTTCTACCCCCACTCTACTTTTCATGAGAACTTCCTTCTCTCTTAGAGTAACTATGTGGTTTCGTGGGAAACTCCTTTGCCTCTGTTCGATCTTCGGCCCCACTTCTGCTAACTCTGAATTCTAGCCAACTTCTCTTCTTCCTTCAATTCCATCTGATACGTGTCTTCAACCATTCTGATTTTCGCCATACTGATCTCGTCCTAAATTTTGTATATCAGACCATTAATGTGTCTGGAAACTTTATCTTCGTCTCATTCCCTTTGTCCAGCTCTAATGTTTAGTTTATAGAACTCCTCTATGTACTCCTTCACAGTCAATCCAATCTATCTCAGGTTCTTCATCCTCCTGAATGGATTTATATGGTAATCATTTGGCATGAATTTCGCCTTCAACTTGGCTACCATCCGATCCCAAATCTTGATCTTTTTTTTTTCTTTGCTCCTTATGTCGGCCTGCATTTCATCCCACCACAGTGATGCATGTCCCTTCAGCATCTGATGCTCTCCTTTGAGTTGTTTCCATGGAATCCAGCCTCACACACAATTCTCTCATCTCCCTTTCCATAGATCTATTGGATACAATTGGATCAACACATCTCCTGGGTGGCATTGTGTTGACGTTTATCTTTCTCCGTACAAAAGTCAATTCTATATTCTGCTCTGATACCACTATGGCACAAACCACTTCCCTCCAAAGGGATTCTTGACCTCCCGGTCTTGGATTGTTTGGATTTCTTAGTTGGATTGATTGCTCGGGTCCCAACGGCCACTCGAAACAACCTTAGCCACACACAGGCTCTCCCGTAAGTGACAACAGTTGTGATCGTGGGTCTACCTTCTTCGCTTTTCAGACTTTGGGGATATCCCGAATCCTTTCTTCACTCCTTCCTGATGCGCTCAGCTCCGAGTCTCCAAACTTATGCCATGTGTCTCCTCATATTCGTCGGCCCCACAATGGTTCAGACTTCGCGTTCCAGTGAAACTCTAGGCCTTTCACTCACAACCTCTAATCTCCCACTTCCTGAACCCTTGGATTCTGTTTCCATGTTCTCTCCTGTGATCAACAGTCGGGATGGAATCGCGACTTCGGACTTCACAACCCGATCTTCGTCAAGTTCCCATCTTTTCAAACTTCAAAGTATTGAAACACTTCACATTTATCCTCCTTGTAGCCCTACCATATCCAACCATCTGGAATCATTCATCCCCCCCCCCTAAGAATGAATCTCGCACTCACCGGCCCTGAAAATAAATTCAAGGACTCCTTTCCTTGAAGATTTTTGTCACTCTCCCTCCTGAGCTTTCCTTCTTGATTTTTCATTGAACAATCTCTCTGACCCTTAATCGAATTCTCGTCCTATGAACACTTTGCAACAAAATTTTATCCACACTCAGTCCTCTGTGAATGATTTCACACTCCTTGCGATGGTTCTCCAACTGTTTCTATCCCTTGTGACTGAATCACGCTATCCTTCCTGAGAATTCGAGTCTGAAAACTCTGTCACACACTCCTTGCGGATGTCAATGCACTCCTTACAGACACTATGCACTCCTTGCGGACATTATGCATTCTGTGAGATTTCGAGTCAAAGAAGACTTAGTCGTGCACTCCTTGCGGACACTATGCACACCTTGCACTTGTTCAATGAATACTCCTCACAATGACTTATACATTCAACAAAGCAAATGCAGTCATGGATTCAAGAACAGAAATGACAAGAAATTGAGAAAAATAACAGAAATTCTACCATTCATTCAGATAGACACGTACCCATACACATTTGGGACAATATATCTTCGTTATATTTATCCAACTGAAACTTATATACATACACTGTTCCTCACTACTCCTTAACCTATACTAGATAGATTCAGATGCTTCTCTGTTCTCCTTTCTACACAACAACTATGATCATCAACAACAGTTGACAACCATCAACAGCCATCAACAACCCTCACTACGCAATATTACAAAGATTTATATAAAGAGGCACTCTTCGATCATTCCCTCCAACTACTCTACACTACCTTAAATGAAATTAAATGATATCAACTACTTAACGCCTATTACAATAAATATTGCGTCAGACAGATAAGAGCACAAGCTCCAAATCTGTACTGCGATCCGATCCATAAAACAAAATACATTCCCCCATCATATTTCGTGATGGATTAACCTTCAAACATTTAAAGACATTCATAACTCAAAAAAATTTGTCAGGTATCTCATTAATACATTGATCAGTTTGAAATTCAAAATATTTCAAAATGTGCGCTAGTGCGCCTAGCTGTCCTCCACGCTTGTTCTTTGCTGGCGATGCTCGTGCATCATAATAGAACCAATATAGGTAAAATAACATATATAGATTACAAATATATTTGATAGCTACGAGATGACGATGGGGTAATTTGAGAATTCGTAGAGAAGATGACCTTGGTGGAATGGTAACAATGATGACCACTCCTACATTCATGCACTACAATACTCATTTCACGCAAGGAAATGATAATACCACGTTAACCTCAAGACTAGAACAACTTTAACATACGATACAAAGTTCACTGTTGAACATAATTAAAAACCAATCAACAACAACAATACAAATGATTGTTGATAACGATTTTAATACCATCATTAACGTACTTAACATAAACAAATAATCTCTATGGTAACAAATCGACGTTGGTACACAATGAGGATAGACTCCTCTCCTGAATCGTATTGTTATTCCACTAAACTCTATGTCGTTGGAAATCGACAAGTGGGTAATGCTACAAACTCAAATAAATCCAAGTCTGAAGTGGACAAGGTGTTACCGATGACGGTAGCAATTTTATTGACAAAGGGAGAATCATTCTTACAGACTTTGGAAGGCAAGACGAACATATATCAGGATTACTTCTCATTGCCACTAAGTACTGGCGCTTATGATAAATAAACAAAGAGGACTATTTGTCCTCAAGATTTCGGATATAAAAGTATGAAATCAGATTATCACACTAAGAAAACTCAACTAAAAAGTGCAATTAACAACAACATCCAATGAACTTCATTTTTTTCGAGACTGCAAAAATTTTTGCAGTGATCTTCCCGATAACCAACTTAAGATAACCAACTTAAGAATCAATGCTTCCTTTACACAGCGACCAAATACGTCTCACAATCCGAAATGAAATCTAACTTTAACACGACTAAAGAAAAGATAGAGTTCAGGCTCTGGAATTTATGGGTAGTAGACATATGAATGGTTAAGTCTGGGTATAAGTCTCAAATGGAATGACCATATGAAATGGTCCGATCCGGGAATATGGGTTAAAATACAACAAAACACTCTATTCAAAAGTCTGACCTATAATTTAAAAAGGATGGTGATCTTACAACTCTTAAATTTCAAGTCTGTAGTTTGTAAAGGAAACAACCTTTCACTTATCAAATCGGGTTTGTAGTTTGGAAAGACAACGACTCTTCTCTTATCAATTAGGTATGTAGTTTGGAAAGGCAGTTGTTAAAGAAACTCTTTGTTACTAGGCAGTTAAATTTAAAAGACCCTACAAGTTCTGGTTTCATATTAGCAAGAAAAGATAAACGATAAAGACTCAACGAATTTCCAATCTAAATTTTATTACGATTTACGAAGATCTTACAAGATTCAAAGATCGGATTGCATATATACTTTTTACAGCGTCCCAATAAAACCATAATCGAGAGTTGTAAATTAACTCGCGATGACCAAGACAATTTCCAACTCAACAAATGGTAAATTAATCTAATGGGACCCAAGCAAAAATCTCAGGAAATCATAAACGAGTATAATGACCAAGTTGGATCTAAATTTTAAAATGAAAAACTTTTAAAGAGACAACGATGTCCCAATTCTGGTTGTCAAAAATTACAATGGAAAAACAATTTAAAATTTCTGGAATGGTACGATATTACAAGATCCAAACTATTTCTACCTTTCGAATTACATTTGGACCGACAACTAACCCATACTTTTTCGTAGTCATGAAGAAAACTTAAAATACAAGAACCATTTCAAAAATAGGCTCATGGATTGAATAAATTGTTGTACCAATCCCATAATAATCTATTGTCGAGATTTATATTGGTTATAGTGATCAATACAAAAATAGTTCCATAATTTCGATACAACTAAGCGACGACAAATAAATTTCTAATACACAATTTTATCATTGTTATAATAATTTTTTCATAATATAAAATATTGGAACCGATGTAAATGGTGGATTGAGGATGTCCTCCAAAGTCTTTCACTCCTCTTCTCTCTCTTGTAAATCACAGAGACTTCACTGGTATCTCCCAACCAACTCTAGGGGTACCCTTCTTCCCCCTTATCCCCCAAGCCACAAATGGGCCACACACAAGAAACCAACAAAAATAGGCAAGGAAGAGCTTCCACTCTTTCCACAAGCTTGGTATCTCAACTCTCATAAGTTAAACACAGTCCACAAAATTTTGGCAACATAACATTACAAATAAATAAGTGAGATCCATTTCCCTTATACCCCATTTGTTTTATAGAAATTTCTTCACTCACACATGTCCTCATGCACAAATAATTAACTTTTTAGATTAAATTAATTAATATTATTCACCCACACACTTCTCACACTCTCCCCAAGTTGCATAAGTAATTACCATTTTTATTTTATTTAAAAACCCAATTTCCCTCACACTCCCCGATGTGTTCCTATTTTCGCTCTTAGTTGTCCCTTTGTTCCCCAATTTTTCATTTAATGAGTGTATCCTAACAATATATTAGTTAGATTTGGATTAGGAGTCTTCTTATAGTTAGACTAGTGGTAGGTTGACTAAATAGTCTATTCTATGTGTACTCCTATTCTCTTATATTATTATTTCTTCTATTTTTAAAAATCTATTTTATTCATTTCATGCACACATGTGAAATTCATCCAAATTTTTAAATTTATTCCCCCCCTTTTTTTCCCTCGAGTTTAATTATTCTCAAGTCTTTTAACCCATGTCATAATAATTCATATAGTCCTTTATTTAATTTATACTTAGACCTAGTCTTAGACTTAGGCTTTATAATTAAAATTTTTACTTTTTAATTAAATTGTTTTATTCCAACAAAGTCTAATCATTTCAATGTTTTTTGGGCCACCTATATTTATTGACTCGATATTTAATTACGCGACATTCCCCTTCAAGACACACCTTCATGATCCAAGGGTGCCACTCGCCTTAGACTAGTTTTGGCAGTTTGTCCAAACCTTGGAGTCAACAATCCATTTGATTGACCTTGTGAGAGACTGAGGGATTCTAAATAATAAGGACTCCAACTTATTGTGTGCCCCTTAGAAATATTCATGAGCGATTGTCTGAGTCTTCCCTCACAACATCATGGACCTCTCAAACTAGGTAATCATTAACCTACAGTTCAGGTCATGGTAGGAGTGCTAGTAGTTTGTGACAGGGATGCTTCCACACCTCTCCCTCAAATATCTTGTGCCTATGCATGACCCCTTTACTCCTTATGTGAGTCGGATTAGAAAGCATCGTGAAGGTTGATTCACTGAAAAAATCAATGTCAATAATCCATATACATACATCATAGTGAAATCAATCATATATCACATCTGCATAAAATTAAATACTCAAACAAATACAATCCACTCCCTGACTCAATCTGGAGTCCAAGGGAGTCCATTGATGCCTTCAACATCGATAACTTGTCATGTGTCATGCACACTCATGAAAACTCGTCAATAATATTCCTCAAAGAATAAATCAATAAAAGTGTGCTCAGTGGAGTAGGATGTTACATTTAGTTTTCAACATTGGTACAAGACATAGTTATTTTCGAGATTGATATTTAATATGGCACAAATTCCTATGACTAAATAGGCCCTAGGTCGCAATGACATGTTCTCTCCTTTTTACTGTAATGATTTATGAAACCATCCCCTTTGTAATAATAGGGTTGAAATATCAATGCCTTGATTAATATAAGTACAAACTTTTATTATATGGAGAAAATAACATCATATGGCTTTCATGTTCAATATTTCAAATGGTTTCTCTCCTATTTGTATTCTACATATATCTTTTGCATACAAGAGATATATACAAATCCTAGAGTTTTTTCTTTATAGTCATGTTATTTATAAACATATGGATAAGGATTGATTTATTTTATCAGTTTTTTTCCTCTAAGCATTTCTATACTTTCTTTTAAATATAGATAAAAAATAATTTTCTCTATTCAAACAATTTTCAATGTAACTACTACAATATATGTTCATATTTTATATTCCAAATACATTAGTTTTGTTCTTGGCCACACAATCTCATATAATATTTCACTATTATATATATGAATCTATTCTATATACATGAAACTTATTAGATGAAACAAAGGTAAATAACATCGTGCATAAGAATATAAATTCTTTAACATATTCTTTCTCTTTTTCCTTGAAACTTATTAGATGAAACAAAGGTAAATAACATCTTGCATAAGAATATAAATTCTTTAACATATTCTTTCTCTTTTTCCTTGAAATGCACAAATAGAATATTGATAAATAGAATATCTTAATAGAATATCCTACTTATGAATCTCTATCAATATAGATAAATGATATTTATTTTTCTCCGTAGAAATATTCTACTCATATTTTGGAGTAAAAATAAATTAGTTATGTATGGCTAAATCCGTTACTAGTTCGTTACTAGTTTTGCTATGTTTTTTTTTTTTACTTCTTATTGCATATATAATTTCAATAATCTTTCTAAAATAAATATCAAGTCAACATTTTGTTATTCTCTAATATCAAATAATGTATAGATGAATTAAATAAAATATAGAGATTTTATAGTTTTAGAATTACTCTACATTAACATTATTACAATCTTGCTACAAATTAATAAGCAATAACTAAAGTAATAGAAATACAACAACAAAAAATAGAAAATATATATGAATCTGCTTCAAGACTAGAATCAAATTAACTAGAGAACAAGTTCCACCCAACCATATACTAGAACAACCAAATCACTTTCTCTTATGACCCCTAAGACTAAATCATTATATCATAGTCTAATGTCTCCTAACACTAATTTTTTTTTTTTAAATTCATATTAATTTTCATTCTTGTAATCATATACTTATCACTATTGTTAAAATTGTTAATTCAAAAATTAATTTGATACCTCTATTCTTATCATTAATGAATGTCATGACTTCACCATGACAAGTTGAAACTCTAAAAAGTTGATTACTAAACACGAATTCTTCTATAACAATGTTTGACATCCTCTAAGGACAGTCAATCACTCTATAGGTATACATTACTACTCTCACCATTCTTTTAAAAATGACTTTATACATTAATGACTAGTTACTCATTTTTTTTATTGTAAATTTTCTTCAACATTAGATTTATTGAAATCTACTTGTATGTAAATAAATATTTATACTTAAAACTATGTCATCATGTAGAAATGACTCCTTCACTCAAGATTTCTACATAATCTTATACCAATTCTACTATGTCCTCATATTTGTTAGGGTTACTCTTTGA
>JASDQU010436648.1:22661-32952 GCA_032191745.1 Picea mariana
TCAATGACTCCATGACCATTTAACTCATACATTTCGTTATTCTTGAGACAACCATTTCACCTTTTCGAAGCCTGTTTTCCCATCCTTTTTGGTTGGTGTACCTGGTTAGCTTGGAGCGGGATTGAAGAAGTGGGTTGTCAGGCCCATGAGCAGTTCTCTGAGCGAGATAATTGTTGGGGATTGATTTTCGTAGGTGCTAAACTGAAGCTACAATTCTCTGAGACTTCCAGTCTAGCCTGTTGCTGAAACCTTGGAAGGGAAGTGGGGTAGCCGATGGACTGTTGAGAAGAGAAGGGGCACACTTTCTTGGGTGGGATAGGCATGTGGGGAGTGAGAGGCTATAGGCTGTTAGTTGAGTGAGCACCTGAGACAGAGTCTTTTTTGTTGTCCATGAGCCTTAGCCTGGATAGGAATCCCTTTACCCTGGGTGGTGTTCAGTCCCAGCTCGGGGGTGATTCATTATTGAGAGTGATGAACAGTGTAGTTTATGGTTGGGAGGTTCGTGGATAGTCTGTAAGTAGTTGGTGACAGTATTTCTAAGATAAATACCAATTGTATGATATATGGATATGTTGTTTTGTTATTTACATGCCTATGTTACGATTTTATCATATATGTGACTATGATTGCTTGTGTTCTTATGGGTAATTTCCTGTAAATGATGCATATCGGTAATTACTGTTATTTTAATATAAAAGTCATATGTTACAGAAAGTAATTGTTTGTTTATGTTTAGATGTAAATCTTCGGTGAGTGTGTTGTATGTATATGTTTTAGTTGCATACAGTCGAAAGAGTAAATTGAGGTGGAATTGCTTACTTGACTATTAGGTATGCTACTGTATGTTCCGCAGTATGGGAATGAAAGTGTTCCCTAGAGTAGCATGGCCTAGCCTGATGGTTGGAATTTTGCTGACTGGTGTCAGAGCATGAGTGGTTGCTCTGGAGTGGCATACCCCGGCCTTAGGTTGGTCGGGGGGATCGTTACAGTATGGTATCAGAGCCTCAATTCAACACTGAGCTTGGATGGGCCAGAAGGGTGCAATGGAAGTGAATATTCACAGAAAAGTAACTTCAAAGTGACCAGAATTAGAGTCACAGAGTGTCCTCAGAAAAGGTTGGCGTATTGGACCACGTGGTAAATTTGGCACCGCGCAGGAAACTGTGTTGTGCCAGTGTGCATGGTAAATTGTGGCACTGCGCAGAAGATTATTATGTGTAGATGCACACACTGAAATTAGCCTTGTGTGGTAAGCACACACATAGTAAGGTGCACATGGGGTGCACAAGTATTGCTTAACGCAGAGGAGTTTTGTTGGTACGCGCATAAGTATGAGTATAAGTTGTTTCGCAACGGTGTATTCAGTAGTGTGCATAGATATTTGAGGTGAAGGAATATGTTAAACTTGACATGGTGCATGCATAGGACGAGAATGCATGTGGAATATTGGTGCGCAGTATGGAAACTATGCACAGTGGATATTGGTGCACAACGCCAGAGTAGTGCGTAAGTAGTCGGTACGACAAAGAAGAAATGCACAGTAGATTTAGGTGCGCGAAGAAGCGTTTACCTTGTAATATTCCTATGCATGATAATATAAATGAACAGGTCAAGTTAATGCACGCGAAGTCACTTGGAAGGCAAGGAGTCTGAGTTAAAATTGCATAATAATAAAAGAAAAATAAACACATAACCGCATTGAAGCATTAATTAAAAAGAATTCCGAATTTTAATTTCCTCCGATTTAGACAGATGAAAATAAAATATAAGATTACAAGAAAAACTTATTATAAAAGAAAACAAGAGTCATAACATCACCATATAGAAATTGTAATAAAACAGTCTAAAATATGTTTCTGTATTTATATAATCATATTAATAACAAAATTACAAAAGGGTGATGACAACAGTTAGCCTGTTGTAAAAAGGGTCATTGAAGAACAGGCCTATCATCTCTTGTGCTCTCTACCTCTGCTACCGTCTATTCAAAATTCATTGAGACATGCTTATTTTAGTTGAAGACTTACTTCATCTTATAAATATCTGCCTTTAAAGAAGAGTCTAACCAGACCGATTGATTTTCTCCAACACTTTTGGCTGCTTCAACCGTAGGTTCCTCCTCCTTATGCCGCTTACTACTTTTCTTCTTAGCGGCTGGCTTGTTGATGACTAAATCCTTTATAGTGGGATTCATCTTGACTTCCAATCGCGAGTCTATACCCAGCTCTATGTGGAACTTAGTTGCTCGAAGGTGCATAAGGACCCTTTCCTCCTTATTTGCAGGAAAGCCTAGCATGTTGTTCGAATAACCAATCTCACTCGACTTAGATTTTTCCATGTATCTCAGGTTGGGGATACCAAAATGTGTCTTTATAGAGAGTAGGAAGTCGAGCAGCTTGAATATTACTACGGTTATGGATACGCAGATATATTCATACTTGGGGAGTGGTAATTATAGAACTCCATTTATGAAGCGCAGACAGATTACGAACAAAGAGAATTGGGTTGCCATGCTCGGCCAATCCATTTCGAATGATTATCTTTTGAGTTCGTTACATGGTGGCGTTCAAATGATGTCACATGGCTACAAAGTACTGAACAAATGATGGAGGGTGATCTAACTAGCCATCGCCCACTCCATGAATGGTGGATTTGACATGTTGAGACACATAATACCGCGTCTTGGCGAAAGTGGTTTCGACAAAACCACCTTCTTGCGCAAGGGTATCTCGGAAGGAACTGTTTGTCAATGTTCTCGAGACTTGGGTTTTATCTAGAATTGTCATGATGATAACACCAAGAAACTAGGAGTGATAATGCTGATGTGTATGTTGAATCAAAATGGTGCATATTCTCATGAATTGTTGATTTGTTAGTCTAATTCATTTTGATGGCTGCACGTTTTGCAGAATTAACAACAACTCGGTCAGGTCCGACTAGTGCAGATTCCGTAGGAATGGAATAGGCACATGGGAATTGTAGTCATCCAAAGAAGAGAAGAGGGATGGATGTCCATTTGGGCATGGAAGGAACGAACTCCAACGGACATGGAGAAGAAAGGAATGAAGATATGAATATGGCCGAGACCATTAAGAATTTGCAGAAGGATGTCCATAAATATGATAATGAAAGGCTTATGAAAGACAAAGAGTAGAAGGATGAATTCAACCTGAAGCTATTGGAAGGTTTGAGAAGAATAGAAAAGAAATTGGAAAAAGAAAGTGACTAAAGAAAATTTGGAAGTCACAAACCTTTGGATGAGAGAAAGAGATCAATAAATGTTAGCAGACACCACCATCACTCCCGAAAGCATTCCATGAAAAGAGAAAGTAGCAACACAAGTCCATCCCTTGTCAGACAACATAAGAGGTCTGGGGTGGATGAGCTAAGAGGAGAAATGAACAAAACCAAACCTCCTACATTTGATGGTGAGCATAAGAAGGATGAAGATGCCGAAACATGGTTTCTAGGCATGAGGAAGTATTTTCAATTGCATAATTATTCTTCTCATTCTGAAGGTAGAATTGATATCTATCAACTCAAAGGAAAGGCCTCCATGTGGTGGGATCAACTTGTGTAGGTACAACACATTGTAGAGAAAAGTGTTACTCGGAGAGAATTCAAGAAGTATTTTGAGAAGAAGTACTTGACCAAGAGATACTATGACAAGAAAATGAAAGAGTTCTTTGAACTCAAGCTTGGAAGTATGACCATAAATGAATATGAGAGAAGGTTTCTGGAACTGTTGAAGTATGTCTCTTTCATTAAGGATGAGACGGTCAAGATTCGACGGTACTTAAGTGGATTTCCATCATTCACCAGTGACAAAATACAGTATGATGATCCCAAGACATTAGAAGAGACCATAAGGAGATATAAATTCTTATATGACCAACTGAAAGCAAGACCAAATTTCCAAAAGGATTGGAAAGACAATAAGAAATTCAAGATGGATTAGAGGAAGAAGGTAGCTAAGCCACCATTCTTCAGAAATAATCCACAATGGCAGCAACGCATAAAGAAACCATAGTGATTGACACAGGGAGTCAAGGGCCAAGAAAACCACCTATGCAATGTTGGGGTTGTAAAGGAGACCATAGGTTCATAGATTGTCCTCATAGAGGCAAAAAAGGTAGGGCTATTCACAATGTACAATGAGCTGAGACAGTAGAGGACATGGGCAGAAATGTGCCAAGGATTCATGCAGCCCTAGACAACAAGCAAGAAAAGTATCATTCCCACATGATTGAAGTGGAAGGTATCATCAACAACCAAACCCTTGCTATTTTAATTGATTCAGGATCTATTCATAGTTATATAGACCCTAAGATGGTGGAAATATTACAATTGCCAAGAAGCAAGCATGGGAAATCCTGGTTGGTGCAACTGGCTATAGGAGCTAGAAGAAAAGTTAATGAGATGGTTAAGTCCTTCCTCATAGACATGAATGGACTAAATACCAGGGGAAATTTGTGACTGTTTAATTGGGATGGATTGGTTGGACCCACATCATGCTCTATTGGATTGTCATAAACAAGAATTCACTTGCTTGGATGAAGAAGGGAACCAAAGGAAAGTGCAGGGAATTCCTAGGGCAATAACCATTAGAGAATTTTCAGCACTACAGCTAAAGAAATGTTATAGAAGAGGATGTCAAATATTTGCAGCTCATATGGAGGAGACACCTGAAGACAAGGTGCCAAATTTGGAGAATTATGCAGTCTTGAAAGAGTTTGAAGATGTATTCAAGGAAGTACCAGGACTACCCCCAAGGAGAGACATTGATTTCTCTATAGATTTGATGCCTAGAGCAGTGCCAGTATCAAAGACTCCTTACAGAATGAGTATGCCAGAATGGAAGGAGTTGTAAATGCAACTTGAAGAACTTCTAAAGAAGGGGTATATATGCCCAAGTGTATCACCTTGGGGTGCCCCAGTCTTGTTTGTGAAAAAGAAAGATGGAACGTTAAGATTGTGCATTGACTTCAGACAATTGAATAAAGTGACTGTTAAGAACAAATATCCTCTACCAAGGATTGATGACCTCTTTGATCAATTGATGGATGCAAGGATATTTTCAAGGATAGATCTTAGATCGGGATACCATCAGGTAAGAATTAAAGAAGAAGATATTAGCAAGACCATCTTCAGGACAAGGTATGGTCATTATGAGTTCACAGTGGTACCATTTGGATTGTCAAATGCACCAACTGTTTTCATGTGCTTAATGAATGGTGTTTTTCGAGAGTATTTGGACAAGTTTGTCATTGTATTTTTGGATGAAATTCTTATATATTCCAAGTCAGAGGAAGAGCATGAACATAATTTGAGGATGGTGTTGCAAGCATTAAGGGAACAACAGTTGTATGCCAAATTGAGCAAGTGCTCATTTTATCAGAAACAAATACATTATTTGGGGCACATCATCTCAAAAGATGGGATAACAGTGGACCCTGAGAAGGTAGAAGCCATTAGAAAATGGTCAGCACCAAAGAATGTGACAGAGGTCAGATCTTTCATGGGCCTTGTAGGTTACTATAGGAGATTCATTAGAGGATTATCGAAGATAGCACACCCAATCATTTCCTTGCAAAGAAAGGGTATGAATTTTCAGTGGACATCAGACTGTGAAAGGAGTTTCCAACATTTGAAACAATTATTGACAAGTGCTCCAATACTAAGGATTGCAGACCCAAATGAAGATTTCATTATATGCACAAATTCATGTAATGAAGGACTGGATGGAGTCCTCAATCAAAATAGATTTGTGATATGTTATGAATCAAGGAAGTTGAAGGAGCATGAAAGAAACTATGCCACTCATGATTTGGAGTTGGCAACCATAGTGCATGCCCTAAGGAAATGGAGACACTACCTCATGGGAAAAAGGTTTGAGTTAAGAATAGACCACAATGGTTTGAAATATTTATTTGATCGGCCAAATATAAATGCTAGACAAAGAAGATGGTTAGAATTTCTAAGCGAATATAACTTTGATATAAATCATATCAAAGGGAAAGAAAATAAAGTGGATGATGCACTCAATAGGAGGGTGCATGAACTACATGCTACAACCATCAGCATGTATCAGACTAATGTTAAAAGAAAAATTCTGGAGGGCGCAAATATAGATCTACAATACAAAGAATTGGTAGCAATGCTACAACAGGGTAAGATACTTCAGAAGATGGATATTTATAAGTTGGGAGTAGATGGAATACTGATGCACAAGAATAGAATTTTTGTACCAAATGTCCAGGACTTGAAATGTATAATTTTGCATGAGATGCATAATGCTCCTTATGCAAGGCACCTTGGATATCAAAAAATCATAACAACGGTCAAGAGACAATACTTTTGGCCAGGTATGAAGAGAGAAATTGCAGAATACATCACTAGGTGTATGGAATGCCAAAAGGTTAAAACAGAGCATAGGCACCCAACAGGATTGATGCAACCTTTTCCCATTCCTGAATCGAAGTGGGAAGTGGTGACAATGGATTTTATTATGATATTTCCCAGAACATGCAAGCTACATGATTCAATTATGGTACTGGTGGACAAGATTACAAAAGTTGCCCATTTTATTCCACTAAAAACTACTGACAAA
Source organism: Picea mariana (assembly GCA_032191745.1). NCBI lineage: Eukaryota > Viridiplantae > Streptophyta > Pinopsida > Pinales > Pinaceae > Picea > Picea mariana. Next base: position 29,272 of record JASDQU010436648.1, read on the forward strand.
GCAACAGAAGTTGCTGATATTTTCATGAAGGAAGTGACATGATTGCACGGAATTCCTAAAACGATTGTGTCTAACAGAGGCCCAAAATTCACCTCAAATTTATGGAAAGGATTGTTCAAGGGATTCGGAACGAATTTGAAATTAGTACAACTTACCATCCTGAGTCTGATGGATAGACATAAAGAGTGAATAGGGTGATAGAAGATATGTTGAGAATGTATGTGATGAACAAACCATCGAAATGGGAAGACTATCTACACTTGGTAGAATTCGCTTACAATAATGGGTATCAGGCATTAGTAAAGATGAGCCCATTTGAATCACTTTACGGCATAAGGTGCAACACTCCAGTAAGCTGGGATAATCCAGCTGATAGAATAGTATTCAGGCCAGAATTGTTCAAGGAGATGGAGGACCAAATGTTAAAAATTAAGAAAAATTTGAAAGATGCCCAAGACAGATAGAAAAGTTAGGCTGATAAAAACATAATCCACATAGAATTCAAAGTGGGTGATCATGTTTTCCTGAAAGTGAAAGCTAACAGGAGCTCCCTGAAGCTGGGAAGCTGCGCCAAGTTAGCAACCAGATTTTGTGGACCATTTGAAATCCTAGAGAGGATTGGTCCAATTGCTTATATGATTGCATTGCTTGCATCTATGTCTATTCATAATGTCTTCCATGTATCATTGCTAAATAAATATATACCCGATTCTAATCATGTTATTGATTGGAATGTTATTCAGGTGGAGCAAGAAGGCACTTTCCAAGTGCATCCAGTGCGCATCCTGGATTGAAAAATCAAACAAATCTAGAATCGATCCATAGGGATTGTAAAGGTCCAATGGACCTGGTACAGACCTGAAGATGCTGCTTGGGAGTATGAGGATGCAATGTGGGTAGAATAACCGCATCTTTTTAAAGAATTTTGAGAATTTTGTTGTATATGGGTACATGATGCACTGAGGATAGTGCATAAATAAGGGGAGGGGATTGTAATATCCCTCAGTCGAACCCAAATGTAAATATAATCCAAGTATATTTAAGCTAGTGAGTTGTTTATACATCATTTTTGTAATACACCTTTCATGGCATGGTGCGCACATATACTGCGCAATAAAGGGATGTAATGTGGACATTTATGAATACCGCGCATAGTAACTAAGGTGCACACAACCTTAAAGACAGAGGATACAATGCACAGTAACTAAGTGCGCACAATATTAAGGTCAACGAACCTTTGTGTGTATAATATGCATTATAGGCTGGTGAGCCAGTATTATAAGCTGGAATGCTTATGTCTTGGAATTAGGCCAGTGCGCCTAGATGTTAAAGGCTAGAGTGCCTACTTTGTACATGACTCATGATTAATATAAAATACATCACTACGTGCAGACCGACCACGATAAAATTGATGGGGGACTAAACTTCACCAGTTAGGGAAAGGGAGGGCCAAAAGTCAAGGGAATATTATATTAATATTTCCTAAAACATAAAGTTTGGATAATTAGTTTATCCTAAGTTCTAAAGTTGGGGACAAGTGGACAAAAGTAACTTCCGATATGACAAGTGTCAAGTTGGGGACATGCATTCATATCATAGAGAAACTTATCTCAGGGGAGGCGTTTTCTCACAGATACCTTACAAACGGGGAAGGGGGGACCATCAGGCTGACCATCACTTTTGACAAAGAGTTCACATTGATTCTAAAACACACTCAGTTATGCAGTCAATGACTCCATGACCATTTCACTCATACATTCTGTTATCCTTGAGACATCGATTTCACCTTTCCGAAGCCTGTTTCCCCATCCTTTTTGGTTGGTGTACCTGGTTAGCTTGGAGCGAGATTGAAGAAGCAGGTTGTCAGGCCCGTGAGAAGTTCTCTGAGCGAGAGAATTTTTGGGGATTGATTTCCGTAGGTGCTAAACTACAGCTACAACGCTATGAGACTTCCGATCCTGCCTGTTGTTGAAGCCCTATAAGGGAAGTGGGGTAGTTGAGGGACTGTTGAGCAGAGAAGGGGCACACTTCCTTGGTTAGGACATGCATGTGGGGAATGAGAGGTTGTAGGATGTTATTTGAGTGAGCACCTGAGACAAAATCTTTCCTATTGTCCATGAGCCTTAGCCTAGATAGGAATTCCTTTACCCTGGGTGGAGTTCAGTCCCATCTCGGGGGTGATTCATGTTGAGAGTGATGAACAATGTAGTCTATGGCTGGGAGGTTCGTGGATGGTCTGTAAGTAGTTGGTGATAGTATTTATAAGATAAGTACCAATTGTATGATATATGGATATGATGTTTTGTTATTTACATGCCTATGTTACGATTTTATCATATATGTGACTATGATTGCTTGTGTGCTTATGGTTAATTTCTTGTAAATCATGCATATCGGTAATTACTGTTATTTTAATATAAAATTCATATGTTACATAAATCAATTGTTTGTTTATGTTTAGATGTAAAGCTTCTACGAGCGTGCTGTATGTATATGTTTTAGTTGCATGCATTCTAAAGAGTAAATTTAGGTGGCATTGCTTAGTTGACTATTGGGTATGCTACTGTATGTTCCGCAGTATGGGAAAGGAAGTGATCCCTAGAGTAGCATGGCCTGGCCTGATGGTTGGAAATGTTACCGACTGGTGTCAGAGCATGAGTGGTTTCTCTGGAGTGGTGTACCTTGACCTCAGGTTGGTCAGGGGGATCATTACAAGGATGGTTCAATTCCCTTGTTCTTGGCTGCGCCATAATAGCTCCAAGTGCTATAGCTCATGCATATACATGCACATGAAATGTATTTTCCCAATTTGGGAATGCTAGTATTGGTGTGGTTATCATATTCACTTTTAGAGTGTCCAATCCTCATTGACAGTCCTCATTCCACTAAAACTTGTTATATTTTCTCAACAGTTTCTCCATTGGCGTAGTGATCTGCGCATACCCTTTTATGAATTTCCTGTAGTATCTTGTGTGTCCCAATGTTTCTCTTCAGTAACATACTGATTTTGGTCATGGTAGATTAACAATTACTGCAATCTTGGCAGGATCTACTAGCAAGCCTTATTTTCACAATGAATGGCCTAATAGTATCCCGATAGGTGTTCCAAAGATGCACTTCTTGATTTTTAGCGATATTTGACACTTCCTGCATATTTCTAACATCAACCTCAACACCTCTACATGGTATTTCAACAAACTATAGACTATCCAATCATCCAGATATACCTCTATAAACTAGTGGATGAATTCTTTGAATGCAGCTATGAATACTCTGGAAAATATTGCTTGTGAATTCTTCAGTCCAAAAGGCATGACTATGCACTGGTAGGATCCCCATTCTGTGGAAAAATTGGTCTTGTACCTATCTTCTGGGGCTATTTTGATCTGATGGTAGCTTGATAATCCATCAATGAATGAGTAAGCTTCCTAGCCTCCTACATTCTCCAACACCTCATCTGTGAAAGGGGTAGGGAAAGGGTCATGTAGGCAAGCATCATTCAACTTCCCCAGGTCAACACATATCCTTATCCCTCCCTGGTTCTTCTCCTGAACTACCATAGGGATCACCCATTTAGTTTCCTCCAGTGGTTCTATGATTCCATCCTCTAGCTTCATGTCAATTTCTGCTTTCACTTTTTGCTTATATATTGGGTTTAGTCTATAGGGTCTTTGTCTGACC
>JASDQU010436649.1:10739-27574 GCA_032191745.1 Picea mariana
AATCACATAAACGTACGTCTTTATAAATGAGCGGAAGTTAATTTATCAAAATCTCATCCATTGATTAGAGAGGACGACGAAGAATATGCCAGCATCTTCAATTGTCAACCCTAAGATTGAAATTTATGATTAAAAGGTGATTAATTGTGCCCATTGTCAATAGGTATACGCCTTTCGGCGTAATTATGGTGGGCTTGGAGCTTTTGATTTATGGCACTTGTTCTTTGATTTTGAAAGAATATGTAGGCCCCATCACTCTCCACCTACAAAATTGTATGGTTTTGTGGCTGAGGGAAATATTTAGTTTGGACTTGTAGCTACTTTGTAGGGTATCGTTAGTTCTCTTTGCATGGAACGTTACCCTTTTGTTGTGAATTGAAGGTCTGGAGTTCCTTTTGGTTGGTTTCATTTGTTTTAAGATTTGAAAATACATATCACATTTTCATTTAATAAAGTGTTTTCCTTTGCATGCTTTTGTTGCAGAATCAAAGTTTTGTTCTAGAAAGGGAGGTATTTAAATGATTTTAAAATGAAAATATAATTTATAAAGATTGTCAAACTAATATTTATAATAATTTTTCTTTTCGTATTTTTTGGTCATGTCAAAATTTTGTTTTCCCTAGGAGAGCATATGGAGTGATTGTAAAATGCAAATACAGTTTCGGAGGCCTAGTATACCTATGTTTATAGATGTGTTTGTCTTTTCATGGGATAGGATAGAACATTCCTTTAAATAGGACACTTTTGAGTTGATTCCATTCACAATAGAGTGTTTGGTTGGATCACTCTCTAGCCAGCTCAAAATTTTTCTTGCAAGATGGCATTGTTCCATTGATTCTAAGAAAAAAAACAAGAATAACATTTTCTTCATATTATAGGATTATTGAACTTTCATGGAATTGGTGGTGTTCTCTTTATTTCTCTATTTGAATTAGACTCTTCATCACCATACTTAGTCTGCCTTTTAAACTTGTTGATATGACTTTTTCAAATCTTTGCAAGTGCCACTCTTTTGTTTGAAGCTTATTTAACTTTATATCATTAAGAGTCGCTTGCTATATAACCTCAACATTCAAATTATTATGGATAAACTTAGTATCGTATCGTAGTAGTTAGATCTCTACTACAATAATAACTTTGTCCAAAAGTGTTGTTTTTTTGGAGACTTATGCTTCTACTTGTTTTTTATGCCTTCAAAATATGAGGTTTTCAACTTGTTTTTGATGCCTTCAAAATATGAGGTTCAACATAGTACTTTTGTTATATGACTTAGGAAATTATATAGATAGTGTTAAGGATAATTAGTAAATTAGGAATCTAAGTGTTGTTGTTATTTGTTCCTAATTTTTCCTTTCAAGGAATGTACTATATAGGGAAAACATTGTTGTCCAATGAATGCTAGTTCTAGAATAATCTTTTCAACATTGTTGTTCTTTAGATTTTTCATCTCAACATTTGTTTTTTCTATTGTATTCATGGGTGTTTTTGAATAGATTTAGAATCACGTTTTTTTTATTGATTTTAGTTTTTTTACATGGAGACAAATTATTTTAATTTCAAGGTTGAAATTCGTTCAAATTAATACTTATTCAAATATCTAAGAGACAAATGTATATGAATACAAGTGGTGCACTCTTATGGCCACTCTTGCAAGTGGAATGTGGACTTGTTTTCGAAACTCCATGCACTAAATTCACAAAAATAGTTATATTTATTATAGGGCGCTCGCACAATGTTGATGATAAAAAAAGTAGCAATGGGGTGCACAAGAACGCACATGCATGCATTCTCACAAACACACATGATTCATAATCCTATATCCTTGGTGTTTTGCGAACATTCAGGCACACTTGTCAACAAATATTTTTTAAGAACATGTGCAAGTTGCTAAGCAAGAGTGTGCATCCACTTTAGAAAGATCACATGAACATGCATGTTCCTAAGAAAGAGCATGCAACATTCATGTGAAAATGTTAAGGGCCACAAGACCTATACCTAGTGCTACAAAAAAACATTCATTTAGGGCCACAAAACCACAAATGAAACTTATGCCCTAAATGAATGTTCTAGACATATAGGGACAAAATGATACCTGTATACTTAGATAGAGGAAAATGATTCCCTTGAGAGGTCATTTGTGGTGGTTCATGGTGTCATTCTTGGCCCAAAAATCATAAAAGATTCCTTTAGGTAATAAATAATTGGTTTGATACCATATACAGGGTCTGGATACCCACACATAATATTCAAAATCTCAGAATGTTGACTATCCCAATCAAGAAACCAACGATTCCCTCGAAAGGTCCTTTTTCATAGTTCAACATTCTATCATCCATAGAATCCTAAAAGATTCCTTTAGGAAATCATTCTAAGGCTTCCTCTATCGATCATGTCGAAGCATCCAACACCCATACCCAATGCTCAAAATCTCCTAATGATTCCAATATTCCCATTGGAAGGTCAACGATCCACTTGAATGGTCATTTATGGTGGTTTGAGGTGTCATTCATGACCGTTGAGCCCTAGAAGCTGCCTAGAGGTTGGGTGTGGTGGTTTGAGGCATCATGTTTGGCCCTAGATGCCTACAATATTTATAGTTTGGGTAAGGACTAGGTTATCCCCCTCAACCATATCAGGGCCTTTAGACCCGTAATGATGAAAACCTTGTGAGGGAACTAACATTGTTTCTTAGAGGCCAAAGATACCCTCCAAAGGTCATGTGTGGTGGTTTGAGGGTCTTTTTCTCACTCTAGATGCCTCAAATCTTCCTTTAGGACCTAAGTCATGTCCTTCTTCCCTATATTATTTCTAGGACCCCAAGACACATACCTACTACCCAAAACCACCTAGTTGCACCAACATCCCCAACCATAGGTTACTATACCCTATGAAGTCCATGTGTAGTTATTTCAGCTATCCACCTTCGCCCTATATGGCTAGAACATTCATTTAGGGCATAAGTTTCATATTTCCTCTTGTGACCATGACTAGAGTTTGAGACCCATAATTAGTGATAAAAAATTCTAATGGTACCTATACACCTAGTTAGAGGTAAAGGATGGCCTCAAGAGGTCATTTGTGGTGGTTATTCCTTTAAGTCCTATTTAGGGTATAGATACTCATAATTAATGTTCAAAACCTCATAATTATCACTATTTCCATTTAGAAACCAAGGTTACGTTCGAAAGGTTCTTTGTGGTAGTTCAACATGTTGTTATTAGCCCTAGATTCCTAGAAGCTTCTTTTAGGACCTACGTCATGAGTTTCCTATATTGATCATGTACAAGGATCAAAGACCCATAATGAGTGCTCAAAATATTCTAAGGATGCCCATATCCCCACTTGAAGGCTGGAGATCCCCTCGAGAGGTAATCTATGGTGGTTTGAGGTGTCATTCATTAACCTTTAGCCCTAGAAACTACCTACAACCTTGAGAGAGTCTATAACTTTTTATCACTTCAACCATGTTTAAAATAAGTTATACACTTCACTCTACACTAGTACAAACTAAGATCTAAATATAAAAAAATAACTATTTTTTATAATGTTAATACCCCCATACCTTGCATTAATGAAGATCATAAATTTTTAAGACATGAGCATGCGGTAGAACAATGTGTTCTTTGCAATTCTACATTTTTTTAATGAAATTCAATCGTTAAGGTACTCAACACCTACACTAATGAAACATATGCATTATATTTGGTATGGAAAATAACATACCACTATTAAAAAACTCAAATTCACATAGTCATACACAAATTCTATAAACAAAAATTATGTATTCATAAAGCTAATTCAATTTCATATATTTTATATTTTACACAATATTCAAATTCAATGTGAAAGTACCTAGAAGCATCCTTCCACTTTAACAAATTGTTGTCTTTCCATGTGTCATCATTAGTTTTCACCCCCCCGCTACATTACCCAAGGAAAAGGTTCCCTTGTCTAGGGAAAGGGACACAACTTCCTTGAATGACATTTCTATATGAACAAAACTCACTACTATACCAGAATTGTCTAATAGAACTTGTTGAACTTGATGTTCTAACCTTTATGAACATTCATACCTTAGGATTGATCCCTAACACCTACAATAAATGCTGACATAGTGCTCTAACCCCATGAGCTATCAGTGAGTGAGTCTAGAGTGAGAATACTAGACTAGTTGTAAACCAGGTACCAAATACTCTTGGAAGACTCTTGAGCCACTCCCCCCACTTGAATTGAATCCCAAAAAATGTGGTGGATGATAAATGGGCTCACTAGCCTATATCTGTGTTCCGACCTCCTTTGACACTCTGCTAGAACCAATTGAAGGCCCATTGTTGTTGCCTTGTGTCACCGATGTTGCAACACATGTACCCTATACCCCAAGACACTATCAATGTTGTATTTTGATGTGGGAAGTCACGGTTGAGGTGGTCCTAAACTTGATAGGGAAAAGAAAACAAGCTATTAGAAAATTCAGATAGCACACTTTTTGCTAATGAACCCCATCCACTGTCACACTAAACTAAAATGAGGTAATTTCTTCTTTAGATCAATTTATACAAAAACCCTAGGGATTTCTTGAAATGAATTGCATCATCCACATGGGATCAACACTTTCCCAAACATATTGCCAAACAAGTTTACAAATGGATGTAGGTTAGGAAGAAGAGAAGGAAAATCCAACGGCAAGATATTGGAATTGTCTTTGATCCTCTAAATTAAAATCTTCTCTACATGAATGAATATAGGCCATAGAACCCACAATGTTTCGTGTACCATATTGCTACACTTGCCTCTCTGCTAATTTAGAATCGAATAAGAAGCAAATATATTTGAAACTCAATGTCTGATAAGAATCTAGTGACACCTCTTTCACTTTCGAGTTCAATGAACACCATTTATTAAATGTTTCTTCATATGTCATTGAATGGAGAAAGTACAGGATCAATACCCTGAGATCAATATTTTTTCACCTTTTAAATACTCCTTGTTGTTGGCTGAAAAGCACTTAAATTTTCTTCCCTGATGTTCATGACAATCTTTGGGTTTAGACTAACTATTCTCTTGAATATATGTAGGAGTTGCGATACACTCAACTTCATCTTTCAATCAATGAAGAAAGTAGAGGATCACTCTGTTGAGATCAATATTTTGTTACCCTTTAAATACTCATTGTTGCTGGCTGAAAAGTGGTTAAAGTTGCTTCCCTGATGGTCATGACAAGCTTGGGGTTTAGAATGACTGTTCTCTTGAATTGTGGTAGGAGCTACGATAAAATAAACTCCATCCACATTTTTCGAAATTGGCATTTGATGAATTAATACTAACACTAACTCTTTAGAAGCTCCATCGATCTAGGTCTCTTAGGTGGCTTCAATCATCTAAAACTATGTATCTGCACTCAAACCACCACCAATTCCTTCTTTGCAGCTCCAATATGAGAAATTACTAGAGAGAAAATGATGCCACTCTTCCTATGATTTGGGAGCCAAGTATGCAACACTTGGAAATAATGGAGAAAGAGTTAGTTAGGTAGACAAACTCTACTAGTGTTTAATGTAGATCCTATTTTCCTATTGTTTGTTGTAACCACCTAAGTAGATTGGATTCCTATATTATGATGTAATCTATCTTCATTGAATAATAGATTGTGAGTATAGTCTCACCTATGTGGTTTTCTCCTAATTCTAAGTTGGTATCAAAGTTGTTGAGGTGAGATCCGTGGTGCAATATCTCGAATTGCAAATTGATTGAGAAGAAATATCATCAGTGCTCCCTATACAGTGTTAGAGGCGCGTCGATGCTCTCACACTTATAATTTTTTTTATTTCGAATCCCTCACACACCCGGTGTATGCATATAAGAGCGCTAGGGCACTCGCGCTTCCCCTTTCACATTCAAGGAGCACTGTCAGCTTTGACTAGCGCTCCACCTTCCATACTGTAGGAGCGCTAGCGCTCCCCTTCGTGAGTCCAAGGAGAGATGAATTTCTGTGTGGGAAATCGATGGTCAAGCAGGGATCTAGTGTAGTTATGATGCTGGATAAATTGAATTGTGTGGGTGGACGTCACTATTGATGGTGCATTGAAGGGATGTTGAGATCGCAGTTGTTCAACGCAGGAGTTGACAATTGATTTGAATTGTAAAAGGGGCATAAACATAGTTGTTAAGCATTGGAAAGTGTAAATCGCCCATTATATGAACGTTGAAGGGGAAATAGCCCTTGAATGTAAACTTGAATTCCCAAGAAGGAAAATACCCATTTGGAGTTGTGTTGGAGCTGGATTGGAACACAGATGTTGATGTTGAATCATTAACGCTGCAAGAGTAGGTCGCAGATCACGAGAGCAGCTGGATGATCAACAACCTCATCTTGCCAAGGTAGAGACAGATCGGTGAATTCGAAGGAAAAGAGATAGACTGCTCAACACAGGAGAAAATTGATGAAAGTTTCATATTCTTGGTGATTAACCACCTTCAGCGTTGAAGTGTGTTTGGTGATACAAGGATCCATTGTCTGGTTGGACGATAAGACACTTGCAGAGATGGAAAATCCGCTGGTAGAGACCTACCTCAATGGAGCCAATAAATTAGATGGCTCGAATTTCATAAATTGTAAATTCAAAATGCAGACCTTGATGGAAGGTTATGGTGTATGGAAGATTGCAAAGGGAGATGAAGTGAAACCCGATGTAGATGCAGTTGTGATAGCAGCACGGATCTAAGATTGGGATAAGCGCAAGAACAAGGCCAAGGTATTGTTGCATATGTCTATTAAATATAGCATAATTCCACATATTAGAGAAGCTAAAACTTCTCTTGAAATGTGGATAGAGCTTAAATATTTATATGAAACTAGCAATACAAATCATATTCTTTTCCTGAAAACTAAATTGCTAGGAAGTAAGATGGATGGAAATGAATCTCTTAGTTCATTTTTGGGTCGCATTAAAGAGGTGAAAGACAAGCTAGGAAATATAGGGAAACAGTTTCCATCACTAATCTTGTCACAATTACCTTAAATGGTATGCTAGAAGACTAGCATATCTTCGTAACATGTCTCGCAGCAAGGGAGAAACCTCCTACTTTTGAAGAACTGATAGGTATTTTTCTGCAAGAGGAAGAGAGGCACACAAATTTGAAGCCTCAAAATTCAGACTTGGCACTATGGTCAAATAAGATATCCCCGAGAGGAAGATCATGAGAAAGAGGCATAGGAGGTAGTTCATCGCAAAGAAGACAATCTCCAAGGCTGAATCAAGGTATGCCATCTAATAGGAATGAGTCAAAGAGTTTTTTTTATTGTGGTCAGCCTGGACATCTTATTACAGACTGTCATAAGAAGAAGAGTGATGAGGCTAGGAATAAACCTAGAAAACATTTAGGTCATTATGCAAAAGAATCTTCAAAACATGATCTCATATTGTTTATTTCTAGTGATGATATTGATGAACCCCCGAATTTTGATTCACCGGATCTTAGAATGTTTGTGTCTAATGTTGCTTTGTCTGCTGAAACTGATGATGTTGAATCTTGGTTTGTGGATTTTGGAGCATCACTACATATGATATGTAATAAGAAGTGGTATACGAATTTTAAAGAAACACAGAATGGTGCTCACATATATCTTGGAGATGACCGTGCTCATCAGATCAATGGATACAGAGATATTCCAGTAACATTGACGAATGGTATTGTTCTTCACATTCACAATGTTGTGTATGTGCCCGGGATAAAGAAAAAAATGATCTTTGTTTCCACCATTACAGATCAAAACTTGAAGGTTGAATTATTCAAGAATTATTTCATACTGAAGGATCTGTTGGACCAATACATAACTGTTACAATGGGAGTCAGAACAGGAGGACTATACAAGCTTGATGTTACCAGCAAAGAACATCACGCACTGAATTCTGCAACTATGCCAACAAAGAGTCTTTAGCATCAAAGGTATGGCCACATCAATCATCATGATTTATTTTTATTACAGAAACATAATATGCTTGAAGAACTTCCCATGTTAAAGAATGAGAAAGTTTCTTGTGAAGGATGTGCGTTAGGAAATATGCACAGAGATGAATTCCCCTCTAATCCTGATAGGAAAAAGAGAGATGTGTTAGATCTTGTACATACTGATGTTTGCGGACCTATGCAGACTAGGTGTTTAGGAGGTGCATTTTACTTTCTATTATTTACTGATTATTGCATGATATACACATGGGTTTATTTCCTAAGAAGAAAAAGTGATGTTTTTGAGTACTTTAAGGAATTCAGAACCATGGTGGAAAAGTAGACAGGAAAATCCATCAAAATCCTTCGTTCAGATCAAGGGGGAGAGTATAAATTGGGGGACTTCATCAAATATTGCAAAGATCATGGAATAGTACAACAGTTTATAGTAGCCCACACTCCACAGCAGAATGGAGTGGATGAAAGGAAAAACAGAACTCTGGTAGAGTGTTCACATAGTATGATGAAGGGTAAGAATCTCTCGAATACATTTTGGGCTGAAACCATAAATACTGTAGTTTATTTAAAGAATAGAAGTCCAACAAGGTGTCTTGATAATATTACTCCTTTCGAAGCCTTGTATGGTTCCAAACCTTCAGTTCACAATTTTAAAGTATTTGGGTGTAAGGCTTTTGCACATGTTCCAAAGGAGAATATGAAGAAATTGGATGCTAAAGCCATTAAATGTATTTTCATTAGGTATTGTTCTGAATTCAAAACATACAAACTATTTGATCCTTCTACTCACAAAGTATTTGCGAGTAGAGATGTACCTTTCCATGAGAAGGAAGAAGGAAATCATGACAACAACAGTCATGAGTAATTGCATCGACTTCTTGATGAAGGAGTTAAAGAAGAGCAACAACAATCATCACAACAACAACCACCACCACAACAACAACCACAACTAGAGAGACAATAGAAGAAACAAGAAGGACTCAGTGATATGCATACTTCAAGTAGTCACAATTCACCTAGAGGCGAAGACAGATCTTCACAAAGTGGGGAGGAAGATAACGAGTTGAGAATATCTTCACAATAGGTTCGGCTCCCTGAGAGCTATAGAGTCTATGCCCTAATGAGTAGAATTTCAAATGTCATAGAACCCATGAGTTTTGATGAAGCCAATGAATAGTATGAATGGTGAAATGAAATGGAAGAAGAATATGAATCTATAATGAAAAAAATATACTTGGGAATTGACTGAATTGCCTAAACATAAAAAGCCCATTGGATGCAAATGGATATACAAACCCAAGTTTAAATTGGATGGTAGTATAGAAAAATATAAGGCTAGATTGGTGGCAAAGGGGTATTTACAAACATAAGGTATTGATTATGATGAAATATTTGCACCAGTGGCTAAATCGAATACTATCATACTGTTAATTTCTTTAGCTACAAAGTACCATTGGAATCTACACCAATTAGATGTTAAATATTCATTTTTGAATGGTGATTTAAAGGAGGAGGTTCACCTTACTCAACCTGAAGGGTTTGTGGAACATGGGAAAGAACACTTAGTGTGTAATTTACATAAAGCATTGTATGGACTAAAACATGAACCTAGGTCATGGTATGAGAAAACATACTCTTTCTAACAGGGTTTTATGAGGAGAAAGAGTGATCCTAATCTGTATACCAAATTTGATGAGCAAGGGTATATAGAATTGATTTCCTTATATGTTTATGATTTAATAATTTCAGGAAATGCAAGGAAATCAATTGATGAAATCAAGGAGAAGATGTCACAAGTTTTTGAAATGAAACATCTTGGTGAGTTACATTACTGCCTAGGTCTTGAAGTTTAGAGAAATGCAGGTCAAACTTTTGTTTTTCAGAGTAAGTATGTCATAGCAGTACTTAAAATATATAAAATGGATCAGTGTAAATCCTCTATTGTTCGCATGCAGTAGAAAGTGAAACTTTCTTGTGATGATGGTTCGAAGGAGGTGAATGGAACTATGTATAGATAGATGGTGGGTAGTTTGAATAATCTCACCATAAACAGATATGATATTGCATATTATGTGAGTGTGTTAAGTCAGTTTATGGCGAAACCTCAAGAAAGCCATTGGAATGCAACAAAGGCGGTACTCGGGTATCTAAAAGGAACACTTGATTATGGTATTAAATATACTGATACATCTGATGTTGAGTTAGTAGGTTACTTAGATTCTGATTGGGATGGCAATCCAGATGATCGAAGATCAACCACCGGATATGTGTTTGGCATTGGATCTGAGATTGTTTCATGGAATAGTAAAAATCAACCTACTGTATCTTTGCCTTGTATTGAAGAAGAATATAAATCCTTGTGTGCAACAACTTCTGAAGTTCTTTGGTTGAGAATATTTCTTCAAGATGTTAGAGAAGAAAAAAAGGAACCTACAATGATCAAATGTGATAACCAAAGTACAATCAAGCTGGATAATAATCCAATTTATCATGCAAGGACAAAGCATGTTGATGCTTAGTTTCATTTTGTTAGAGAAAAGTTACAGTCTAATGAAATAGCTCTTATGTATTGTAATAATTGTGAAAATACTGCTAATATTTTCACTAAGCCTCTTGGAAAGATTAAGTTTGAGCTTTTTAGAGAGATGTTAGGTGTAGAAGTCAATCCATTCTTCATTAAGGGGGAGACTTGGAAATAATGGAGCAAGAGTTAGTTACGTAGACAAACTCTACTAGTGTTTAATGTAGATCATATTTTCCTGTTGTTTGTTGTCACCACCTAAGTAGATTGGATTCCTATATTATGATGTAATCTATCTTCATTGAATAATAGATTGTGACTGCAGTCTCACCTGTGTGGTTTTCTCCAAATTCTAAGTGCAACTCCATCAAACTTTGGATTTAAAAAATAATTACATTCCTTCCAGATCCATTTAGATCTTTGCAATTTAAGAGAAAAACTCCAATGGAGAACAGTCTTGAGATCGAGTCTTTTGGTAGAAAACATGACATTCAGTTTCAACTCCTCGTTTGGTTTAAGTCCCTCTATATTCCATTGAAATGACCGCATTAAAGGATGCATGGGAGTTCTTTAGGAAACAACAAACAGTTACAACAAGAATTTTAGTATTGTGTAACAGAACCAATAAGCTACAATAAGAGTTTCAACAATTATTTCAGCAACGGTTTCAAGAACAGTTTCAACAAAAAATAAATAGATTTTATAGAAAAGACTCAAGTAAACCACCCCTTCATCATAAACTAAAATCGATAATATGGTCTAACAATAATAAAATATTTTTTTTTTGCATATTCAAATCTGCATAATAAGCTACAACAACAAGAGTTACAACAGAACAAGGTAGACACACCAACAAACTAAAACTTCTATTACATCAGTGAAATAAATTCAATGAATCATTCCCTGCAATAGTAAATCAATCCAATACTTTTGTACTAAAACTTAATAGAATGTTACAACAAAACATTGCACCACATAAGAATTTAAATAGAGTTTTCAAAGTGATAAAGAAAAAAGAGTATGCATGGTACAACAAAACAAAATCACTCTATTACAACAAAATAAATACTCTCTATCAACATCAATAAATATGAACATTAACATGAGTTTACAAACTCAAATTCAAACATGAACAAAGCATAAAATCCCCCGCTAACACTCTCAAAAATTCTTTGTATATTTCATCTCATTATTCAAAATCAAGATTACATAGATATATATACTAATGCAATTAGTATTTACATTAAATTAAATTTCCCCTTTGTTGTGCCTAAGTTGTAGTTGGCTTTTCAGAACATTGATCATTCATTTCCCCATTCAAACTCATTGAGTTGCGATTAAAATCAGTGGATGCCCCTTTTCTACTTCAATCGATAAAAAATGAAATGGTGTGGCAGTGATAACCCCTCAAACATTGAATGGATAACGTGATCACATATTCACAATTTGATCGGTTGAGATAAGTCGTCTTTTGGGTGGTGGAATGATTAATATTCCAACATTCTCCCCCTTAATCATTTCATCAAAAAACGAAACTCTACAATACTAGATTGTTGTCAAACCAAAATTTTTTATTACAGTTCACAAACCCCAATTTTCTTTTGGTGAATTTCAAACAATTCCTTTGCTAAGTGATTTGTAAACATGTCTGCAAACTGATCTTCAGATTTGCAAAACTCTACAAAAATTTCATCATTGTTTATCAACTCTCAAATAAAATGATACTTTGTATCAATATTCTTAGTCTTTTGTCGAAAACATGATTATGTGATAGATCAATGGTTGATTTATTATCACAGAAATTATGAGTTGGTTCTTGTTGTTCATGCAACAACTCTTTCATAATCCTTCTCATCCGCACGTCGGACATGCAGTTGTTGTTTCTGCAATATACTCTATCTCAACAGATGATAAAGTCACAATGGAATGCTTCTTTCATTCCCATGCTACTTCTCCTAATCCAAAGTTGAACACATATCCTCATGTGCTCTTCATGTCATCTACACAACCTGCAAAATCACCATCACTATATCCAATCAACGTAAAATATGAATATGATGTGTACAAGACACCATAATTTTTTCTTCCAGCAACATATCTTAGAATCTTGTTTCATGGTTGCCAATGAGTACTCTTCGGAGTCTCCATAAATCTGGAAATCAAATTTACAAGAAACATAATACCAGGCCTTGTTGTTGTCAAATACATAAGAATTCCAGACAATCTTTTAAACAGAGTCAGATCAACACATGACCCCTCATCATTCTTTCTAATTTTTGTGATAGTTCCAGTTGGTGTTACAACTGGTTTAAGTTCACCATCCTAAAGCTTTTCAATATGTCATTTTCATACTTAGTTTGGCAAATAAAAATACCATCTTCACATTGATTTACTTCAATGCCTAGATATTTCATCATTCCTAAATCCATGATTTCAAACTCAGTTTTCATGGCTGTCTTAAACTCATCTACTGCAATATTTCCGATGAAAATCATAGCATCAACAGACAAGCATACAATCAAGAGTTTACCTTTCTAATTTACGTTTGTATACAAAGTTGGATCACTTGAAATCCCGTTGAATCATTCACCATTCAAGTATTCATTAGTCTCGATGTACCATACTCTCGATGCTTGTTTCAATACATACAATGTTTTCTTTAATATGTATACCTTACCTTCTTTTCCATCAATCTCGTATCCTTAGGTTGTTTCACATAAACCTCTTCTTCCAGAAAACCATTAGAAAATGAAGAATTAACATCCATCTGATACATACATTATTTATTATGAGAAGCAATGGCTAACTCCATTCTCACTCTATCAAGACTAGCTATAGGTGAAAAAGTTTAATTATAATCAATAACGGGTTGTTGATTGAACCCCTGAGCTACAAGCTTTTCCTTGTTCTTCTCAACTTCACCTTCAACGTTTAACTTGGTCTTGTAAATCCATTTAACATCAATAAAATTTTTATCTTCACTCAAATATACAAGTTCCCAAGTGTTATTCCTTTCTATGGCATCAATTTCCTCATTCATAGCTTCTACCCAAAATTCTTTTTTAATAGCCTCATCAAAATTTACAGGATCATACGCAATTAATGCAAAATTTGAAACTTGATCTACTTCATCATTTTCTCATACACTTCTCTTAAAATTCTAGTCTTCTGACCTCTTCTCTATCAATTGTCTAACACTTAACATATTGCATTTCATACCAATTACATAATAAGATAAGTCTATTTTTTTTTCATCATTCTTAGTATCAATAGAAATCACACTTTTACCATTAACTCTTATCTTATTGTCATTACCCAACTTTACCTCTGACTGAATACTGATATATAAACTAGAAAACAAGTCTTTATTTCCATTCATTTGATTTCTACATCCACTATCCAAAAAACAAAACATCATTTGAACTTTCTTGGGTGATTTTACAAGTCAGAAACACAGGTTTCTAGTCATCCTATGACTCATCTGTCATGTGTGCATAATGCTTCCCAACATATGTTTGCGTCTTCCAACACTTGTTAGCATAATGTCCAAATTTCTTACAATAATACTTTGTACTTTAGATTTATCATACCTGCTTCCAAGATTTGTTGCAACTCCCCCTTACACTAGGAGGCTTATGTTGAATTTTCTCCTCATATTCTGAATCAATTTTTCTATCCCTTTGACCAACAAATTGACCTCCTCTTCCTCTACTACTAGACCTTTCTCTACCTCTGCCTCTAGTAACATGAAACTCAGATTTGAAGGCATTCTCTAATGGATTATCATATCTAGAAATATTGGATTCATGAGCAATCATAGAACCAATTAATTCATCAATATGCATTAGACTAATACCTTTAAATTCTTCTATGGGTACAACTACGGATTCAAATTTCTGTGAAAAAGATCTAAGAACTTTCTCAATTACTCTTTTGTCTAATAGGCTTTTACAATATTGCCTTAGCTAATTCACAACATTCATGACTTGAGTCATGAAACCATCAACTGACTCACTGTCCTTCATCTTCAGATTTTCAAAGTCCCTTCTGAAATTTTGAACCTTAACAATCTTCACCTTGGATACACCTTGATAGTTGGTTTCAAGAGTTTCCCAGGCTTGGTTTGAAGAAACAACACTTGACACCTTCGTAAATATAATTTCATTTAGGCCTTCTTGAATAAGACGAAGGGATTTGTTGTCCTTTTTGTTCTCCTTCAACAAAGCTCGCTCAACATTTGTTAGATCCATTTTTGGATAACCATTTGTAACAAAATCCCAAAGATCTCGAGAACGCAAAATTATTCTAATTCTAGTAAAAAAAGAATCATAGTTCTTTTCATTCAAAGTTGGAATATGTGATTGAGTCAAACTGCTATTTGTATCCATTTCAGATCAGATTCCAAATCATTGTACTCAGTTAAAATGAAGATTATAAATATTACTTTCTCTCATACCGCAATGAAGGATGCATGGGAATGCTTCAAAAAACAACAAACACCGACAACAATAATTTCAACACTGTGTAACAACACGAGTAAGCTACAACAACAATTTCAACAATTGTTTCAACAAACAATAAAGAGCTATATTTATAGAAAAGACTTAGGTAAACAACCCATGCATCATAAACTAAAATTGATACTATGTTCTAACAACAATAAAATAGATATGTTCTGCATATTCTAATTTGCATAATAAGCTACAACAAAGAGTTACATCACAACAAGGAGTTACACCAACAAACTAAAACTTTACAACAATGAAATAACTTCAATGAATTATTTCTTACAACAGTAAATCAACTCAATACTTCTGTACTAAAACTCAATAACATGTTACAGCAAAACATTGCACAACATAATAATTTAAATAGAGTTTTCAAAATGATACAAAAAACAAAGTAGGCATGCTACAACAAGAAAAAATTACTCTATTACTGCAAAATAAATACTTTGTATCACTATCAAATCTGAACATTAACATGAGTTTATAAACTCAAATTCAAACATGAACAAAACATAAAATCCCTAGTTAACACTCTAAAAAATTCTCTTCTATTTCATCTCATTATTCAAAATCATGATTACATAGATATACATATTGATGCAATTAGTGTGTTACAGTAAATTAACTTGCCCCTTCTCTATGCCGAGCTCGTATTTAGCCTTTCAGAGCATTGATGATTAGTGGATGCCCCCTCGCTATTTCAATCGGTCAAAAATGAAAATGTGTGGCCGTGATAACCCTTCAAACATTGAATGGATAAGTCCGTCACCTATTCACAATTTGATTGGCTGAGATACATTGTCTTTTGGGCGGTGGAATAATTAATCTTCCAACACACATCAAGAGATCGTGCGGACCTTGTCCATGAAAAATTAGGCGGACCATGGCCGACAACCATCTCCCAACGATGTTTATGGCCGTGGGTCTTTGGATGAAACAATTGAACTTTTGACGTCTGGAACCCTAAAATTCCCTCCTAAGTTCTTCGCCTTCCCAAAAAAGCTACGCTTAATCTAGAGAAACATATACATTGGGTAGTGTTTTGATGAAACTAGAATAAATTTGTAATGGGTTTTAAGAGATGTTGTGTATGAAACTTAAAATACTCAACTAGTCAAATTAATATCATATAGCTAGCTAGTAAAACCAATATCATACTATTTCTTTAAAATCATGCCATTCATCTATAAATTTTCAACATCTTAAACCTCCTAGCTGAGGCTACGAAGGTTTTACAAATAGGCTTTGGAGGTCCAGCATCGTAATGGCCTATAGTCAATGTCTCATATGTCCTTGTTCCTCCGCTATGACAGAAATACACTAAGGTATTGAAGAGATTGGGCAAGCGGTTGGAATTATTTTGGCGGTTATAATCCTCAGTGAGACTCGCCAATCTGTATCGATGAACCCTGCGAAGTGGCATAAACGCCGTATATGGTTGAATAACAGCCTCGTGCTACATAAGGACTCTAATGCATCGTGGCCTGAATGACCGAGGATGCCATTAGCAAATAGAAATTCAGTTTTAAAAAGAAAAATTCTAATTATTTAAAAAAATTGATTTAACTGTTCTTATTTTCCGTGAAAAAAGAAATCAGTAGCTATTAATCCAATCTACCTTTTAAAATATTTTCTAAATTCATTTTCGGAGTGGGTAGGGCATGATTTCTACCTGCTGGCAATGGCCGACAAGATTTCGAAATTCAGGAATTAAAGAGGTTAAAGATAACTGGGCAGTTATGTCATATCAGGCTTATCAGAACGCATGCTTCACTAGAATTCGACATTCCATTGCATAATTTGCATTGCCTAAGCTGTAGGTATTTCTTCCATCTTTTTAA
>JASDQU010436649.1:27624-39726 GCA_032191745.1 Picea mariana
GTTTTGCCTAAGTTGTAGTTAGCTTTTCAGAACATTGATCTTTCATTTCCCCATTCAAACTTGTTGAGTTGCGATTAAAATCAGTGGATGCCCCTTTACTACTTCAATCGATAAAAAATGAAATGGTGTGGCGGTGATAACCCCTCAAACATTGAATGGATAACGTGATCACATATTCACAATTTGATCGGTTGGGATAAGTCGTCTTTTGGGTGGTGGAATGATTAATATTCCAACATTCTTCCCCTTAATCATTTCACCAAAAAACAAAACTCTGCAATACTAGATTGTTGTCAAACCAAAAAATGTTATTACAGTTCACAAACCCCAATTTTCTTTGGGTGAATTTCAAACAATTCCTTTGCTAAGTGATTTGTAAACATGTCTGCAAACTGATCTTCAGATTTGCAAAACTTTACAAAAATTTCATTATTGTTTATCAACTCTCAAATAAAATGATACTTTGTATCAATATGCTTAGTCTTATTGTGGAAAACATGATTATGTGATAGATCAATGGTTGATTTATTATCACAGAAAATATGAGTTGGTTCTTGTTGTTCATGCAACTACTCATTCATAATCCCTCTCATCCGCACATCGGACATGTAGTTGTTGTTTCTGCAACATACTCTGTCTCAACAGATGATAAAGTCATAGTGGCATGCTTCTTTCATTCCCATGCTACTTCTCCTAATCCAAATTTGAACACATATCCTCATGTGCTCTTCATGTCATCTACACAACCTGCAAAATCACCATCACTATATCCAATCAACATAAAATATGAATAAGATGTGTACAAGACACCATAATATTTTCCTCCAGCAACATATCTTAGAATCTTGTTTCATGCTTGCCAATGAGTACTCTTCGGAGTCTCCATAAATCTGGAAATCAAATTTACAACAAACATAATATCAGGCCTTGTTGTTGTCAAATACATAAAATTCTAGCTAGTCTTTTAAACAGAGTCAGATCAACACATGACCCCTCATCATTCTTTCTGAGTTTTGTGCTAGTTCCAATTGGTGTTACAACTGGTTTATAGTTCACCATCCTAAACCTTTTCAATATGTCATTTTCATACTTAGTTTGGAAAATAAAAATACCATCTTCACATTGATTTACTTCAATGCCTAGAAAATATTTCATCATTCCTAAATCAGTGATTTCAAACTCAGTTTTCATGGCTGTCTTAAACTCATCTACTAGAAGATTTCCGGTGAAAATCAAAGCATCAACATACAAACATACAATCAAGAGTTTACCTTTCTAATTTACGTTTGTATACAAAGTTGGATCACTTGAAATCTCGTTGAATCATTCACCATTCAAGTATTCATTAATCTCGATGTACCATACTCTTGATGCTTGTTTCAATACATACAACGTTTTCTTTAATATGTATACCTTACCTTCTTTTCCATCAATCTTGTATCCTATAGGTTGTTTCACATAAACCTCTTCTTCCAGAAAACCATTAGAAAATGTAGACTTAACATCCATCTGATACATACATTATTTATTATGAGAAACAATGGCTAACACCATTCTTACTCTATCAAGACTAGCTACAGGTGCAAAAGTTTAATTATAATCAATAACGGGTTGTTGATTGAACCCCTGAGCTACAAGCCTTTCCTTGTTCTTCTCAACTTCACTTTCAACGTTTAACTTGGTCTTGTAAATCCATTTAACATCAATAAAATTTTTATCTTCACTCAAATATACAAGTTCCCAAGTGTTATTCCTTTCTATGGCATCGATTTCCTCATTCATAGCTTCTACCCAAAATTATTTTTTAATAGCCTCATCAAAATTTACAGGATCATAGGCAATTAATGCAAAATTTGAAACATGATCTACTTCATCATTTTCTCATACACTTCTTTTAAAATTCTAGTCTTGTGACCTCTTCTCTATCAATTGTCTAACACTTAACAGATTGCATTTCATACTAGTTACATAATAAGCTAAGTCTATTTTTTTTTCCATCATTCTTAGTATAAACAAAAATCATGCTTTTGCCATTAGCTCTTATCTTATTGTCATTACCCAACTTTACCTCAGACTGAACACTGGTATATAAACTGGAAAACAAGTCTTTATTTCCATTCATTTGATTTCTACATCCACTATCCAAAAACCAAACATCATTTGAACTTTCCCAGGTGATTTTACAAGTCAGAAACACAAGTTTCTGCTCATCCTATGACTCATATTTCATGTGTGCATACTGCTTCCCAACATATGTTTGCATCTTCCAACACTTGTTAGCATAATGTCCAAATTTCTTACAAAAATACTATTGTACTTTAGATTTATCATACTTGCTTCCAAGATTTGTTGCAACTCCCCCTTACACTAGGAGGATTATGTTGAGTTTTCTCCTCATATTCTGAATCATTTTTTCTATCCCTTTGACCAACAAATTGACCTCCTCTTCCTCTACTACTAGACCTTTCTCTACCTTTGCCTCTAGTAACATGCAGCTCGGATTTGAAGGCATTCTCTAATGGATTATCATATCTAGAAATCTTGGATTCATGAGCAATCATAGAACCAATTAATTCATCAATGTGCATTGGACTAATATCTTTAAATTCTTCTATGGGTATAACCACGGATTCAATTTTTTGTGAAAAAGATCTAAGAGCTTTCTCAATTACTCTCTTGTCTGATAGGTTTTTACAATATTTCCTTAGTTGATTCACAAAATTCATGACTTGAGTCATGAAACTACACAACATTCATGACTTGAGTCATGAAACTATCAACTGACTCACTGTCCTTCATCTTCATATTTTCAAAGTCCATTATGAAATTTTGAACTTTAACAATCTTCACCTTGGATACACCTTGATAGTTGGTTTCAAGAGTTTCCCAAGCTTGGTTTGAAGAAACAACACTTGACACCTTCGTAAATATAATTTTATTTAGGCCTTGTTGAATAAGACAAAGGGATTTGTTGTCCTTTTTGTTCTCCTTCAACAAAACTTTCTCAACATTTGTTAGAACCATTTATGTTGCTTGGTCAACAGGATTTGGATAACCATTTGTAACAAAATCCCAAAGATCTCGAGAACGCAAAATTGCTCTCATTCTAGTAAAAAAAGAATCATAGTTCTTTTCATTCAAAGTTGGAATCTGTGATTGAGTCAAACTACTATTTATATCCATTTCAGATCAGATTCCAAATCACTGTACTCAGTTAAAACGAAGATTATAAATATTACTTGCTCTCATACCGCAATGAAGGATGCATGGGAATGCTTCAGGAAACAACAAACAGTGACAACAATAATTTCAACACTGTGTAACAACACGAGTAAGCTACAAAAACAATTTCAACAAGTATTTCAACAAACAATAAAGAGCTATATTTATAGCAAAGACTTAAGTAAATAACCCATGCATCATAAACTAAAATTGATACTATGTTCTAACAGCAATAAAATAGATATGTTCTGCATATTCTAATTTGCATAATAAGCTACAACAAATAGAGTTACATGGGGAGTTACACCAACAAACTAAAACTCAGATTACAACAATGAAATAGCTTCAATGAATTATTTCTTGTAAGAATAATTCAACTCAATACTTCTGTACTAAAACTCAATAGCATGTTACAACAAAACATTGCACAGTGCAATAATTTAAATAAAGTTTTCAAAATGATACAAAAAACAAAGTAGGCATGCTACAACAAGAAAAAATTACTCTATTACTACAAAATAAATACTTTGTATCACTATCAATAAATTTGAACATTAACATGAGTTTACAAACTCAAATTCAAACATGAACAAAGCATAAAATCCCTAGTTAACACTCTAAAAAGTTCTCTTCTATTTCATCTAATTATTCAAAATCATGATTACATAGATATACATATTGATGCAATTAGTTGGTTACATTAAATTAACTTGCCCCTTCTCTATGCCTAGCTCGTATTTAGCTTTTCAGAGCATTGATGATTAGTGGATACCCCCTTGCTATTTCAATCGGTCAAAAATGAAAATGTGTGGGCGTGATAACCCTTCAAACATTGAGTGGATAAGTCGGTCACCTATTCACAATTTGATTGGCCAGATACATTGTCTTTTGGGCGGTGGAATGATTAATCTTCCAACACACATCAAGAGATCGTGCAGACCTTGTCCATGAAAAATTAGGCGGACCATGGCCGACAACCATCTACCAACGATCTTTATGGCCGTGGGTCTTTGTATGAAACACTTGAACTTTTGAAGTCTGGAACCCTAAAATTCCCTCCTAAGCCCTTCGCCTTCCCAAAAAAGCTACGCTCAATCTAGAGAAACATATACATTGGGTAGTGTTTTGATGAAAATTGTATAAATTTGTAATGGGTTTTAAGAGATGTTGTGTATGAAACTTAAAATACTCAACTAGTCAAATTAATATCATATAGCTAAGTAGTAAAACCAATATCATACTATTTCTTTAAAATCATGCCATTCATCTATAAATTTTCAACATCTTAAACCTCCTAGCTGAGGCTACGAAGGTTTTACAAATAGGCTTTGGAGGTCCAGCATGGTAATGGCCTATAGCCAATGTCTCATATGTCCTTGTTCCTCAGCTATGACAGAAATACAATAAGGTATTGAAGAGATTGGGCAAGCGGTTGGAATTATTTTGGCGGTTATAATCCTCAGTGAGACTCGCCAATCTGTATCGATGAACCCTGCGAAGTGGCATAAACGCCGTCTATGGTTGAATAACAGCCTCGTGCTACATAAGGACTCTAATGCATCGTGCCCTGAATGACGGAGGATGCCATTAGCAAACAGAAATTCAGTTTTAAAAAGAAAAATTCTAATTATTTAAAAAAATTGATTTAACTGTTCTTATTTTCCGTGAAAAAAGAAATCAGTAGCTATTAATCCAATCTACCTTTTGAAATTTTTTCTAAATTCATTTTCGGAGTGGGTAGGGCATGATTTCTACCTGCTGGCAATGGCCGACAAGAGTTCGAAATTCAGGAATTAAAGAGGTTAAAGATAACTGGGCAGTTATGTCATATCAGGCTTATCAGAACGCATGCTTCACTAGAATTCGACATTCCATTGCATAATTTGCATTGCCTGAGCTGTAGGTATTTCTTCCATCTTTTTAAAGCATTTATTCAATGGCCTACACTGGAAATCTCAAGCAAGCGAATGATGCAAGTTTCAAATCTTATCAGAGATGGTTACCGACTTTTATCATGAATGCCAAGTTGTGTTGTAGCCACGCTCCAATGGTTCATAACCAACTCAATCAAACACTATGTATAAGCAATGCTTATGCTTTGAAACAATTTTCTCTTGATTAAACCAAGACTAATCTGTAGTCAAATGAACTTAAAAAATCTTTGCGTTTTAATCTTCATTCGAACTGGCATTAATCCACGTACTATATATAATTATTAATCTAGATTTGAAAGTCTTAGCACTGTTCCACGTACTATCTAAAATCATTAATCGAGATTTGAAAGGCTTAGCCTCCCCAACCGCTCTCCCACTGCACATGGTGGGTATATCTGGTGAGAGTGAGAGTTATTCCTCCACGTGTTTAAAAGATTAGATGACTTTGTTACTCCCTAAAGAGCTAGAGCTTCCAGATAACTAGATTGGAATACCCTAACAGTGGTAGCATCAGCGGTAGTTGCTGCCATTCTTTTCGTCCAACATCTACAATGCACAAGCTATCATCACATACAGTGAAATCCCCAAACCCCCCCACTGGCATAAGGACATATTCTTAAATACTAATAGACAATTTGTTCTCTAAGAGGCACTTTAAGTTAGGTTAATAGACAAGCTGATATTGCTTTTCAAGAAGAGGCATTCTAGGTTGGGTCAAAAAAATTACCGCTGTTGCAATCGTCTTCCACTAGCGTTTGCATCGTATGTAGTGAACGACCAAAGCCCCTCACCGGCAAAAGAACATTCAGAAATACTGATAGACAATCTACTATTGCTGCTCAGGCTCCATCTCTAAGAGGCAATCTAACTCAGGTCAAACATCAGCACAATGTAGCATCAGAGGAGAAACGAAAACAACATATTGTACATGTATCTTTCTAAATAAACGGTGGTATGACCTAATTTTGATTACTGTTTAATTCTCAAGGCTTCGGTAGTCCTTGTGTTCTAAGTTTCATTTGATTATTACCATTGCCCACATAGTAGAAGCAAGATTTACTAAGTATTAGGGATGCTAGGAATTCCCACAAAACCTTGTTCATCAAAATCAGTAAATCATTAGGGAGTGGAGCTACATAATCTTGAAGCCCAAAACCTCCACAAAGCAGTTTCTATTGTAATCCAAATGAAATTCGCAGTTCCTACTGTAAACTATTTTATCTCGTCCTTTTCTTCTACGCTAATCACTGCATTCATCTCCATATCATGTTTCTAAGAGACAGGTTGATGGTTGCTGCCGTCTTGGGTTTTTCCACTGGATCGGTTCTCGCCAGTAATGAAAGGAAGATACAGCTGCAACAGCAGTATTTATCTGTCTATGTCCCTATCAGGTACAGTTATTTCTTGCACATGAAGAGAATAGACAGCTCCGACGAGCTAGGAGGAAGAAAGCGGCAAAGTGGACGAAGATAAAGCACATCGCTGGCTGACATATATATATGAATGATATTAGAGACTGTAAAGCAAAGCATTGAACGCCAAAATACCAAGACACTGCTCTGTACGATACTCCTGCAAGCATAATTCAAGTCTAATTTAGCTCGACTAGAGTAAAAGAGCAAAAAGAACTTGTCTGGATTGATCCTTTAAGATTACTCTGATGATTAAGATGTTATGGTGGGGAAAGAGAGATGACGTTATACCTAAACTAGTTAATAGCAGGTTTGCATGAAATCGTTATACATCTTTAAATTCAATGTTTAACTTCAGGATGTAACTTTCATATCCAACTCTTATTGGAAGCTTTAGTAGGATTTCGTCGCATTTCGGAGGAAGCAGTTTCTTCCAGACGAAGTCGTCGTCATAGGCTGCATATTTGAAGAGTGTCGAGATGGGTGACGTTATCAGACATCGCGTGCAGTGGTGAAGGAAAGAATCCGCTATATGCAGCACTCTAGTGATCTTTTGCTCATGCTTCAATGACAATGCTTATCACGTCAAAATTGATAATCTACATAAACTCTGAAACAATGCAATATAATGGATGATAAAGCCGCTTGACTCTGTAAGACGTGAGTTGAATTATTGCAGGAAGACGGCAGAGCTATGGGTTATGCATACAGTGAAAATCGGTGCATTCGACTAATGCTGTGAAGCTAAAAAATTTAAAGCCTGAATTAATGTTAAAGTAATTTCAGTCATCATTTGATATCACAATTTCTATTAATACACCGGAATCTCTAAATTATCTTAGGCACTCAATATTACTAGCTTTGGTATCAAACTAAATAAGAAAATCTCAGTTTATGCAAATAATAAAACTTGTGTAAATTAAGATAATCCCACATACTCATAATGATGATGAAGAATAAAGTTTATGAAGATGGAATTGGAGTTTAAGTGATTACTTGAGATTCTTTAGAATTTTGTTTATCTTTATGCCATCTTAGTTTGAGTAGATGGTGGTTATGACTGGATTTTGAAGCAATTTTAAAAAGCCTCTTGTCTTCCATGTTTTTTAACTTGTTCTTATACATTAGGTATCTAGTCATAGTGATGCTCTCAATGGTGGAGAGGCTTGTTTTTAAGAGGATGGGATAGGGCGTATTTCCTTTAATTTTGAGATCATTTTTTTTAACTTGTTCTTATACATTAGGTATCTAGTCATAGTGATGCTCTCAATGGGGGAGAGGCTTGTTTTTAAGAGGATGGGATAGAGTGCATTTCTTTTAATTTTGAGATTATAGGTTATAAAATTATTTTATATTTGCTCTATAACAAGTCTAACAATAGTATCAAGGAGGAGTTTCTTCTTATTTTAACTCCAAAGATCAGCTGATTTACAATTGTTTTCAAACCCATAATAAATTTTCCATCTCCCAATAATCCTTTTCTAAATGCTATAATTCCAATTGAACTTATGGTGAATATCAATTTCAATACTAGTAAAGAATGATTGAAGAAAAATATCAAATTTATAAAAATAAAAGTAACATTTCCTAAACAAAGATCGAATCTCTAAGTCACATTTGGACAAATCTACCGGGAGAAGGATATTTGATTTAAAAAAAAAATTAAAATATTTCTATGAAAGATCGAATCTCAAAGTCACAATTCCAGTCATGAACCACCTCATAGAACATTTTTTACTTCTGAAATTAATTTATGTTTTAGTCTTGAACATCTTATTTTTTGTATTACCCGGGAGAATGCAACTAGGTAAGAAACCCAACACATTATAAACGGAGAACGGACTAGTGCATGGGAGGATCTAAACAGTAGTTAAACAGGCCTAGGCAGGTTGGGAATAGTAGTTGAGCTGGGTAGAAAATAATAATATCAAAATCATGTTTAAACATATATATATATTGAATATGATTATTGAGCTATATTTAAATGTGATCATACACCATTTTAAATAATATTTTACATTGTCTATAAAATTCATAATTTAATAAACAAATAAAATGAATTATTACACCGAAAAGGCGTATACCTATTGACAATGGGCATATTTAATAGGTTTTTAGTGCTTAATCAGTTTTGTATGGACAAGATTAAATATTGATGGAATATTCTTAGTCGTCCCAATAAATCAATGGTTGTGATTTCACCCACTAACTTCCTCCCTATTATAAAGACATCAGTTTACATGTTTATTTTTTTACTTTTACTTGATCATATTTAAAATTTACTATGGTGACTAGCTAATTGCCACATCTAAGTTATTAACAAAAATTAAGATTTTATTATAGAGTCGTTTTTTATAACAACATTTCGTTTTCTGGGCCAGCCGAAACTCATCAGCCACCAGTTTGAGGTAGGGTTCCCAATAACCCAATAAAGTGATGGACAGCGGTGATGAACAATGGTTCGAGTCACCGTGGCTCTTCGTATATGGCGGATCGCCTGCAAAGCTCGGGCTCGAAATCGTGAAATTGCATTGAAATTCAACTCCGGCATTTCAAATCCGACGATTTCTTCGCCAACTAGAAATCCAAACGTTTCTTCTCATTCAAATTTTTCATTTGATTTGAGATCTGAGCCGCAAAATTGTGTATTCTGTTTAATTTGTTGAAACTTTTCTACGTTCATCAGCCATGAATTTCGTGGCTATGCTAGTATAGAATACTTTTATAATAATATTTTTATATTTTTAATATAGTAAAAATGCAAGTTTTAAGTTTTAAGGTTATTATGGTTTTAGTGAGATAGGATTTTCATTATAATTCAAATAAGTTAACATTGTGAAGATTAATTAATTAAATTGTGAAATTAAATAAATTTTTGTCTTATTAACGTTAGTGTTAGGTAATATATTTTGAATATGATAATTGAATTATATTTAAATGTGATCACACACCATTTTAAATAATATTTTACATTGTCTATAAAATTTATAATTTAAAAACCTCGGATGGGGTGACACGCGGGCAACAAAGGACATGTGGGTTGCCACCGGGACGCTCCTTTATGGCATAAATCGGCGAGCGCCCCTCGGCTATTAATGCGCAAGGGTTCGCACTAGCTACCTCCATTTGATGAGCCCTCTCGCGCAAGAGAACTGTACCAGTCGGCAGCGCATTTAACACCCTGCCTTAATGGCTTGGATGGTCATGTTAGATTGGGGTATTATCACTGAGTTGAATTGGATAGAGGAGCAGTGGCTCCTCCTAGTGTTCATTTCTCCTGCGTAGCAATTCACAGCCCTGTTGAAGTTTGGAAGCGGTGAGGCCCCTTCCAACGTCTCCATAATGCCACGGCTTAGAGGGAAACTGCGCAGAGGGTCCACCTGGCATAGGGCCAAGTCCCGGCGCCAACACCATCGGAAATTCGAACGTGCACTTGCTTTAGCTTCCGCCTGATGCAAGGAGCAGCAACGGATGCCTCCCATGGCATACGTTGAGGAAATCAGTCTGGAAGAGGCAATGAACAATCGAACATCATGTGAACCGGGAAAGGAAGGCACGCTCCTCCCCGGGGACACACTGAGGAGCCTCATCACCAAAAGCTCGGAGGACTTCTTCCCTCCTTGCATTGTGGAGGAGGAAATCCCTCCTGACGGCACAACGGGGACAGAGGAGCATGGGACCAGCGCAGCGAGGGACAACACCACAGGGACGAAGGAGCCACCTCCGATGTCAACCAAAACAGAGCGGGACTCCGAGGCAAAAGCACCCAACGGCAGCTGTGGGATGGAGAAACCATCCTTCTCCGAGACATCGCACCTTCCCTCATCTTCGAACTCAGGAGCCTCATGGATGATCAAGTCTTCCGCCTTGCTAGAATGGACCAGAGGCTGGATATGTTATTCGCGGCCCACTCCAAGAATCTCCCACCACGATAGTGTCCGACGTGTGCGTAGTTGTACTCGCTACCAATAGGGTGGCGACAGAACAGGAATGAGTGTCAGCACACGGGCAACTAGTTTCACTGCAGCTTTTGGTCAAAAGAATCTTTGTTGTTTTAAGTTTAGATAGCTGTCTAGTTTTTTCACTTCTAGTTATGGCACACCCCGTGAAACTTTTTGGTATAATAGCCCTGGTTTCCTTCGGGTAGGGTAGTCACATGTATGTTTTTGGTAACAAAGGCACACCTGGCACAGCGGATCCAGCTGTCCCGGTTTCCTGCTCAGACGGGACAGTTGGCATCACCAACAACAACTGTATGTTTTTTTTGATAATATAACAGAATCCGAACCTTTTTTATTTAAAAAAAAAAAATCATAATTTAAAAAACAAATAAAATGAATTATATAGAAAAAATTTTATAATACTATTTTTATATTGATATTTTTTATAATACTATTTTTATATTTTTAATATAGTAAAAATGAGAGTTTTAAGGTTATTATGGTTTTAGTAAGATATCATTTTCATTATAATTCAAATAAGTTAACATTGTGAACATTAATTAATTAAATTGTGAAATTAAATATTTTTTGTTTTATTAAGGTTAGTGTTAGGTAAAAATAAATGTTGTTCGTTTTCAGCTATGCTAAAAAAAAAAAAAGTTATATGTAATAAATTTTTTAATTTCTAAATTTTAAAGGTATGCAATAACATTATGTGAGAAGAAGAAGTTAAAAATTCAAATATTGAAGACGTTAGTTTAAAAGAAACTTTAAAGATGTATTTTAATTTTCATATAGAAAACAATGTATGTAGAAACTATTACTGGAAAATTTGATAGATAAAAAAATAGTTAGTATAAAATTCGAATAAAAAAAATTTATTTCATATATTTTTTAATGTATAATTTTATATGTATTGGAAAATTAAAATATTTTAAAATTATTTTTTCAAGAAAAATTCTTTATATTAGATTTTTAAATAAACTAATAATTTTAGATTTTTAAATAGATCAATAATTTTATATTATTCCTTTGAATGAATAATATATTTGAAATTGAAATAAATATATTCATTCTGAATTTGGAACCATTTTCTATTTCATTTTCTTTTATTAAACAAGGAATAATATATCAAGTATTAACAAACTTCTCACATTGTTGTCTATATCCACATTAATAAAATTTGACCTTTATCATCTTTAACAAGTTTGATTTAAACAGTGGATTTTGGAATATAGGTATAAATATGGTATATTGATATAAATTTATTTTATTATCTCAAATGGGTATCAATGGTTTGTTATGCCATTCACGTCATAATTTCAAAAATGAATGGAGGATGTGTTTATACATTTAGATTTTGTAATTATTTATATTGATGACTTGTTGGCTATTGTTTGCATTTCAAATAGCACAAAATACATTTATAGAAAGTATATGAAGTTTTGTATAAGCATGGAATTTACTTGTAAAAAAAATATAGAGTTTTTAAAAACTAGAATTGAACACATTGGGTTAATTCTAGTTGAAGGAAAAGTTGAGCTACAAGAGTATGTGTTGAAATATCTACAGAATTTCTGAGATGAAATTTTG
>JASDQU010436649.1:40290-59211 GCA_032191745.1 Picea mariana
AAAAAAAAAAAGTTATATGTAATAAATTTTTTAATTTCTAAATTTTAAAGGTATGCAATAACATTATGTGAGAAGAAGAAGTTAAAAATTCAAATATTGAAGACGTTAGTTTAAAAGAAACTTTAAAGATGTATTTTAATTTTCATATAGAAAACAATGTATGTAGAAACTATTACTGGAAAATTTGATAGATAAAAAAATAGTTAGTATAAAATTCGAATAAAAAAAATTTATTTCATATATTTTTTAATGTATAATTTTATATGTATTGGAAAATTAAAATATTTTAAAATTATTTTTTCAAGAAAAATTCTTTATATTAGATTTTTAAATAAACTAATAATTTTAGATTTTTAAATAGATCAATAATTTTATATTATTCCTTTGAATGAATAATATATTTGAAATTGAAATAAATATATTCATTCTGAATTTGGAACCATTTTCTATTTCATTTTCTTTTATTAAACAAGGAATAATATATCAAGTATTAACAAACTTCTCACATTGTTGTCTATATCCACATTAATAAAATTTGACCTTTATCATCTTTAACAAGTTTGATTTAAACAGTGGATTTTGGAATATAGGTATAAATATGGTATATTGATATAAATTTATTTTATTATCTCAAATGGGTATCAATGGTTTGTTATGCCATTCACGTCATAATTTCAAAAATGAATGGAGGATGTGTTTATACATTTAGATTTTGTAATTATTTATATTGATGACTTGTTGGCTATTGTTTGCATTTCAAATAGCACAAAATACATTTATAGAAAGTATATGAAGTTTTGTATAAGCATGGAATTTACTTGTAAAAAAAATATAGAGTTTTTAAAAACTAGAATTGAACACATTGGGTTAATTCTAGTTGAAGGAAAAGTTGAGCTACAAGAGTATGTGTTGAAATATCTACAGAATTTCTGAGATGAAATTTTGCATAAAAGGAAGATCCAAAGATTCATTGGATGTCTAAATTATATCTGACACTTTTATGAACAAAAAGCTAAGGATGCTAGAATTTAATAAAAAAATTTGAGAGGTAAAATTGTTTGGAATTCTAGAATAACTCTAAGAGTTCAAATAATCAAATATAAATTCTAGAACCTACTAAAGTTACATCTTCCATCAAAATACTTACATTTCATGTTAGAAACGAATGCCTCAAATGATGTATGGGCATTGAATTGCTGCAAAAGCACACTCATGGAGAAGAGGTTTATATGCATACTTCAGGATGATCCAAAGATGTTGAAGAAAGATATCCATCATAAAACAAATAAATTATTGTTGTTAAAAATGGAATCAAATGATTGTTAAAACTCTAATCATAAGTTAGTTGGTTTACCTAACTATTATACAGTTACATAACAGTTATGGTCTTCTTGTATTATATATGTACATCTATGTACATGATTATTTGAAGCATTGATGAATACAGAGTATGCCTTTTCTGCCAGTGTTTATTTATATTTGTTCATAATGGTTTCTTGATTGCTTCAGTTCTTTATATTATGTTTCTGTTGTTTTCTTCATTATGAATCTAATAGTGGTATCAGAGCGAATGCAGATCTCTGCAAACCCCAGTCTGCAGCAAAGAGGACAAGGGACAAGGGATTTTCTGTGGTGGGGTGAATATGGAAGCGGACAGGAACAGTGATTTTGTTGTTGGTTGCCGCCTCAACATCAAAACCACTGTGGGAGATGAATTTGAGGCCGAAATAATCACATTTGATAAACCTTCGAATATTGTTGTTCTTCAAGAATTTGTAGGCAATGGGACGTGAGCATTCTTTTAACCTTCATGCTGATAAAATCACAGTTAAACTTCACGCATCGTGCCTCTTTTCTCTGCAACACAACCTTTTATTCTGATTTTTTCTTTACACGACTATATCCAGATTCTTCTCGCATAAGATTTAGGGAAAAACAATTTTTTTTAATAGAGGCATGATGGTAAGAGAGGAACAGTGGTGAGATGCCCCCATTGGATAGCCACTGCACCGTTGCACATTTTAAGAGCACAATTGAGATTTCAGTTTCTGCATTCTTTTAAGAGGAGTGAAGTTTATTTTTTAATTTTCAAAAATGACTCGTGATTTATTTATTTTATTACAGTGGTTATGTTTTGAAGAGTTAAAGTGACACTCAAGTAGAGAAGGATTTTTGGCATCAGAAAACAAATAAAAAAAAAATAGGTGAGTGAAAAAGATAAAAGTGAATGAAAACATATGAAGTGGAATAAAAATTTTCCGTGTAGGGAATTAAAAGAGAAGACTATGTTTGGTATTTTTGGAGTGGAGCGATATCATTTCTTACAAAAGATAAATTTTGAAGGCTTGGTGTGAGGGGATTTAGAAAGAATTTACTATATGAAGCATAAAGCATAAGTATATGGAGAAAAACATAAGAAGATTGAAAATTTATATGGAGGAGTTTTCTCCATTATAATTAAATGTACATGAAGTTATAAGACCTATTGTTAAGAGCATTTGTTAGTATGATTTTTGTAATGAAGATATAAGGTAGTTTTAAAGGTGTTATAAGGGGTCTACAAATTGTATTTGGTGTTATTAAGTTGTAGACCTACTCGAAATTGAATAAGGGGGTCTCTCTTAGGATCTTTGTGTGTGTCTAAGTCATTGGTCACCTCTCTTCCATATTCTGCATAATGGAAAGAATTGAAGAAATATTTACAATATTGCACGCATTAATTAACACAATTATAGAATCTACAATTGCAATAAACAAGTGCACTCTCAGCACAGTGATTAGTTGTTTACAAGTAATGCACAAGAAGATTGATATGTTCAAACTTCAAAACAAGTTGTTGTCTGATGAGTTAAGTTTGCTTCAACACCAACAATGTGATTTGGACAAACAATATGACATCAAGGATGAGAATAATGAAGACGCTCAGTTGACTAGTGATGAAAGTCATAAACATGAAGATGAATTAGATGAAGTCCCTATTACAAGAAAAGTTATCGATAAATGTGGCAAAGAAATTAGAATTGTTCAACCATGGAAAGAATTACGCTTTAAAGGAAATAGGTATGGACTAGAATATGAAAATGATGCTAACAAACTTTTCATTTTCCTAATTATTGAGAACCTGTTTGCTTTGTGAGTGGAGGTTTTTTTAATGATGATAAGACGACAGAGCTTGAGGATATTGGTAAGGAACAGGTACAGGATATTGTTGATGAAGATGTTGTTATAAATATTCCACATCATGATAATAAGTCAGATAAAGAATCCATACAGTGCAAACAATGTCACCAGTTTGGGTATGATAAGTCAAATTGTTTTGATCTTCACCCATGCAAATTTTGTGGGAAGAAAAATCACCCCTCAGTAAGGTGTCAAAAGCACAAGAGGAAACAACTTCATTTTGAATGGTTAGGGAATTGGCATTGGCGTTTGGAAGCCAATTTATTGGAGCAGTCTTATCACCAGATTTATCAACAAGTGCAGTCGTACTTGATTGGAGATATTTCTACAGTTGATGGACATGAATGTTTTTTAAGATTTGATGATTTAGGGTGTGATTGAGGCCCAGTTGATGTAGTCTTTTGAGTTGAATATCGAGTCTGCAGACTCTGCCGGAAGACAACTTGATTAACCTTTTCCACTTTACATTTTGAAAGCATACACATTGTTCCAGTAGCTTATATAGGTGCTGGATATATTCTTGGCCATACTTGCGAATGAAGGTCAAGGGAATTGGAACCACTTATCCCTGACAGGGGGGAAATCTAGTTGAGTCAGGTTCCAATTTTGATTTTGAGTCAGGTTCCAAGTTTGATTTAGAGCCTGTGAACAGATGATCAAGTATGCAACCTAGTTCTTGGTATGCAGTCTTGTTCCTGAACATATTGTTGTTGATATTGTTTGTGGTCAGCTTAAAACCACCAATTGAGCAGAAGACATGAAGTTATGCTTGTTACATTTTCAGATTTTTGAGCCTTGAGCTCTTGTTAATTTACGGTCAACTTAAAACCATGTCATTTAGTAGAAGAAATCAGCTTCTGCTAGACATTCAGTTTGTGATGATCCCAAAAACCACCAAATGAGTTTGTGGTCACCCGTAAACCACCAATTTAGTAGAAGACATCAACTTCTTCTATTTTTTCAGAGTTTAGAGAGCATCTTCAATCAACCCTTTGAATATTTTCTTGACACATGTGATTGTCAAGTAGTGGCATTTTTTTAGCCAAGAATGGACTTATGATTAAAGGGGGATGTTAAAACTCTAATCATAAGTTAGTTGGTTTACCTAATTGTTATATAGTTACATAACAGTTATGGTCTTCTTGTATTATATATGTACGTCTATGTGCATGATTATTTGAAGCATTGATGAATATAGTGTATACTTTTTCTGCTAGTGTTTATTTATATTTGTTCATCATGGTTTCTTAATTGCTTCAGTTCTTTATATTATGTTTCTGTTGTTTTCTTCATTATGAATCTAACAATGATTTAGATTAATTTTGAAGAATTTACATTTCATAATAAGAAAAAGTTTGAAGCATATGAGAGGAATGCTTAAGAACCATAGATTGTTAGAATAGGGTAAAAACAAAGTTCTTACATGGAGTTTGTTGTTAGATGGGTATGACTTTGATATCGTATATAAGCCAGGAAAAGAGAGCTTTGTTGCATATCTATTGACTAGGGAAGGAAAATATATATTGTAAAAATAAATCAAAATTTCTGAAATCAAAATGTTTCATCAAACATCATCTTCAACTTGCTCCAAAGGGATTCAAATGGATCTTTGTGTGAAATTGTAAAATTGTTATTGTTTTGATTGTATAGTACATTATTGACTAGGGAAGGAAAATATATATTGTAAAAATAAATCAAAATTTCTGAAATCAAAATGTTTCATCAAGCATCATCTTCAACCTGCTCCAAAGGGATTCAAATGGATTTTTGTGTGAAAATTGTAAAATTGTTATTGTTTTGATTGTATAGTACATCATATCAAATCAAGTTAGTTTATAGACAAGATTTTGCAAAAGTTGGTTAACAAATATAACAATAGAGTGTCTAACATGCCACATTTTTAACATAGCCCAAAAATGTACACTCGAGCTCATGGTAGTGGTCAATCGGCAGGTCATGGATATCTAGTCATAGAAGAAACTTGGTTATGGTATAATGATTATTGTGCTATAAAGTCTTATGTTTTAGATCATATTTTATTGCGAGAGTATAATAAATCAAAGTCCTTATTGGTGGAGATATTTTAAACTTTTTACTTATCCATATTTTCATAGAAGTACTAGTTTTAGTCAAGTTACTGGTCCGAATTTTATCACGTGGTTAAGATTCAAAGTTGAATAAGTCAACAAAACTAACTGTTGGTTTGTCTTCAGAATTTCATACCATGGAAGTAAATTGATAATGGAAGACAAGCCACTAGAATAACCATCATATAAAGTCCAAAGTGTCTTTTACAGGTATGTGATTGCACCTAACGAATAGATGTCATTCCACATGACGGGATATCATTTCTATAAATGCTTAGATTTGTTATCTCCAATGGCTAAATACCGTGTATCTCCAACTTATGATAATCATTAATATACATCTCCGTGAGATGATCATGATCCTTTCAGTGGTGATTCTCCAACATGATATAGCATAATGAATCGTATGGAAGGATGATGGGTCTTTTAATCTTATTTTGTAAAGTCTAACTGGACGACAGTGGTACCAATCATGATTTTATGGATTCATGTCAAAAATCTCTACTTTGTACTTAAATATGTTGTTAGGTCCGCTCGAAAAATATGGATGGGTCCCCTTATGCTTGAAAGGACCTCACGGGATGAGATAATGGTTGTTATCCCGACAACTTCCCAATAATCTCACAAGGACATAGGAGTATACCTTTCGATGCCATTGTAGATTTCTTGTAACTGGATACCGGGATCCAATATTATAAATAAATCCTGAGATCTCTCATTTTGGTCATTCAAGTTTGGTGAGAGTGATTCTTGTATAGAGTCTGAAATATGCTCTTCAACTTGCACTGTAAGTGATCCCAGTGCATAAAAGAAATCTCTGAAGTAAGTACGTAAGTCTTTTGAGTCTGTAATATTGAAACATATGTATGCTCTATGCCACAAAGAATTGTCTGATCTCGGCATATAAAAAAATTGTGTTTAAGCAATATGTTTATAAAGACTGGCCTAGATAAGACCTTATCAATCGTATGTGGTTTCCGTCTGTTTTTGCAACATATGATTTTAATAATACTGAGCATAACACAGGTGAGTTTGTTTCTGCTTTAGGTAGGTACAATGCACTGAGTCAACCATATGATTGGCCTCCAGGATAACCTCCAAGGAGAAACTTATTTAGTTAACTCCCCTAGTGCTCTTGCAAAAATGGAAGGGGAAATAACTTGTTTTACCACTTCCTCTTCACAAGGAAGAGACAAAGATCGATATTTGCAATTGAAAATGTTATGTCAATCTCATGAGAAATTGAAGAGAGTAAAATCAACCTCTGCACTAGCTGCATAAAACACTACGCTTGTCCAAGAATAATATCATGCTTTACAAGCCTAGATAAAAATAAACATGGTTAATAAAGAGCGATACGAAAATTATGGTGTTACTCGTGACAATCCCCATAGCTTAGAAGAAACTGCACCATGAAAACCTTTCCTAACCGCATGGAAAAAATGGTGCGATCTAAAATATGGGACCAAGGACAGAAAAATTCCATATTTTTTGAGTAACTCAGAAGACTTAACTTAGATCCTTCTCCTTTATCAAATCTAAATTGCATGTCTCATAGATAAATCCTTATGACTTTCCAAAAGAGGAATGCTTGGGCCAAGACCTAGAAATCTATATTTAAGAATAGAGTCACTTGGAGTGACTTAGCACATAGATTAACTTGGGGATTCACAGGAAATCTCGAAATATGGTGCGAAAGATTATCTCCTATTGAGAAAATGAAGATAATGGAAGTTGAAAAACAACTAGAAGAATTGATTAGAGTTGTTGTTGCTGAATTTTATGGAAATGCTTTACTTGAGGAGAAATTACATGCTCACATTTTCATGAAGCAGAAATTGTGTGAAATTTTCCAACTTCCTAAATTCTTTTGTACCGTGAAGGATTTGTTTGATCAGAACCTAGATACTGATAATACTTCCTATATCAGGAAGTATTTAGCATCTATGCCTAGTAGAATTCCAGATTTAGTGCGAGAAACATATCCCTATGAAGTATCTATGATGGACGAATTATATTTAGAAAGAATGCAAGAATTGGTTGTTAAGTCCCTTAAGAAGGACTTTTTACAAAGACAAATTAGATAAATATGCTAAAAAAACAGTTAGGCTTCAACAAACTAGTCTGACAGTTATGCTGAAACCTATCATTTTGGTTGCAAATCTAACTAGCGTAAAAGTAAGAAATGTGTCTTTGATTGCACTTGCAAGAAGTGTAAGTTTTAGCAATCAAGTTATAAATCTCATCATTTTAAGAATCATTTTCACTACCGAAGGTATTTTTCCAAGCCAAAATTATTTTTTAAGGAAAAAACTAATCTTGTTAAGAAATCCACTTCTTGTATTTGTTCTGATCCTGGCCATTGGGCTAATCAGTGTCTTTTGCGAGGAAAAACCAACCATCGACAAAATATTATTGAACTTTTTCTATCTTCATATGATCCTAGTGAATGGGATCTTGTTGAGTCTCCTCGTTCATATGGTGAATACCTCAGCGTTACTGATTCTAATTATAATTTTTATTGAACTTTTTCTATCTTCATATGATCCTACTGAATGGGATCCTGTTGAGTCTCCTCGTTCATATGGTGAATACCTCAGCGTTACTGATTCTAATTATAATTTTGATTCCGATTGTGAAGATCTAAGCTCTTTTGTAAATAACATCCACATGCTTGCTTCTCATTCTGATTCAAAAACTTATATAGATAATATTGATTTTATTTGAACTTGCTCCATCAAAATATTTTGTTTTGATGTTACTCTTGCATCTCTTGAACATCAAATTGACAAACTTACTATTCACATTTCTTCCTTATTTGTTGGTGACTTTAGGTTTTGCCGAAATATTGATAGCCAAATTTACTCACTACAACAACAACTTGTCTCCCTCTTGCAACCTAACATGACGTCTATTTCCAGTTATTATCCTATTGATCATTGTTTTCAAGTTACTAGGCCACCAAGGCCTTTACACACCCACAAGGAAAAGGTAAAAAAGAAGAACCCCTTTTCTTGCACCAAATAAAGTCATATGGAAATAAACATGCAATACTAGTCATACCAGTCATTGATGAAATGGATTTTTCTTCCTTTATAGATTCCTATGATGACATAGTAAAACAGATTCCTATGATGACATAGTAAAACAAGTTGAAGACAAAGATTCCTATGATGACATAGTAAAACAAGTCGAAGACAAAGAGGAAGAAATAAGATACAAAATAATTCTAATCAGGGAAATACTTGTATCTTTAAATCAAGATGAAGGAAAATTAACAAGATTGAAAGCCGTGGTGAGTAAAGAACTAGAAGACGATTTGTATGGCTATTTTCAGGAAATAAAAGAAGAAATTTCTGAATAGACAATGTTCATATTGTTTCCACATTTTGATGGCTTAGATGACATATTAGTCCCCATAATAGAAATCTAGGTTCCCAATTACACTCTTTACCATCTTGATGTCCAGATAGATATAGGTGAAATGAGTTCTTGTGCCATGTTTCCATATATACATGAATATTACTCGCAAAATATTACTATATCATTTAGAGAAAACAATGGAACTATGGTTCCCATTTCAGTATTTTTTCATGATTTTCTTTTTTTTACTAATGAGCAAAAGGTGATTGTAAATTTGTGTTGTTATGATATTGGTGTTAATATGTTTTTGGGACAAGATTTTGTAAATAAATATCCTCCTTTCAAAGTTACTTCTATGAAATACGTTTGCATGTAAATTTGCTAAATTTTTCTTCCATCATAATCAAATTTTTGAAAACAAAATATGCACAAATGTCCTAGATGAAGTTGAAGATTCTCTAAAAAAAATTTTGATGAAGTTGAAGATTCTCTAAAAAAATTTTTGAGGATTAAGAAGATAATTTGAAATATTGAATTACATAGATAAAAAAAAATATCATACATCAAGGTAAAGATAGAAAAGGATTGTACCTCTAAATATCTAGATACCTTTTGGACCAAAGAACAATGTTTTGTGGAACTACCTTACAAAAAAAWTTATTTTCGTAAACCTCAAAAGGCTTATGATAATATATTGTCTCCATCTAAAACAAAGTATTACAAATCATAGATAGCAGGATTGTTAAAAATAAAGTTGATTGAACATAGTAGAAGTCCATGGGCTTGTCTAACCTTTTATGTAAACAAACATTTTGAATATAAAAGAGGAAATCCTAGGATGTTCATCAATTTCAGAGCTTTGAATGAAGCACTCATTCTTATCATATGTTCTCCCATCAAAAGAAATGTTTTTTTGTTAAGATAGGAAATGACAACATTTTTAGCAAGTTTGATTTAAGGAGTGGATTGGCATATACGTATAAATATTAATTGATATAAAACTAATTTTGTGGTTTCATATGGGAAATATCAATGACGTGTTATGCCATTTGGCTTGAAAAATTGTTCCTCAAAATTTCTCAGTAGAGGATGTTTTTAGAGATATTTATATTGATGACTTGTTGGTCTATTCTCTAGATCTTAAAAAAAATAAAATCCATTTGCAGAATGTATATGAATCTCTATATAAGCATGAAATTTCTATGTGAAAAACAAAGATAGAGTTTGCCATGTACGTGAAATTTTTTATCAAAGGAAGTTCCAAAGATTCCTTGGATTTCTAAATTATTTCTAAATTATATTAGACATTTTTATGAACAAGCCAAGGATGTGATAATTTTATAAAGAAAATTGAGAGGTAAAATTGCTTGGAATTATAGAATGAAGTTGCACTAATACACATACACACATATATTTGTCCAACACATAGTATTATCACATTATTTGTTATAGCATTATATTTTTATCAAAATGACATATGGTAACTTCATTGTTATTCATGTTATAACATCTCCCCCATAGTAAGATGTAGGAGCTGGTTTTAACTGAATCAACATATGTATAGCCATCAATCAAGTACATAAACCAATGTAAATAGCTACAAAGTAATAGATAATTTATAAAATAAACACATATTATAGAATATTCATGACATTGTAAAATGAATAACTGGTATATCGTCATATATATTTAGTAAACACTAGGGATTCACTAACTATGAAATATTATACCACCAATTTGATATTGAATAATTAAAATTCTACAATATATTTTATAGTATATAGGGGTGGAGGGGTATTTTTAATATATTAAAAACATGTAGATATTGGAAAGTTTAAAATTAGGTATTATGGGAGGAGGAGAAGCTTGGTGTTTAGAATATGCTTCTTTCTATTTATTTGTCTACACCCTTCAAGCAATGACATATTCATTCTCCTCTTATTATTTTCTTCTTCTTCCTTATTTGATGCCATAAATCTCTCTATGACATAAAAATCTCTTACATTTATAGCAAACATGACTTTTCATATCCCCCAATTCTCCAACCTATTTCATGTATTCTAAAGGATTTGACCAAGATATGAAAGATCTGGACCATAACTTCTATAAATAATTTTTCCCTGCCCATTAAAGAGTAACGCAGAAATTGATATACTAGTGAATCAAAGGCCGATTTCTCTACTACTAGTGTGGGAATGATATGAGGAGGAATGCTTTGGATAACATATACCATTTTGATCTCATTGTATGATGTAAATAATTAGTGTTTTTAGAAGCTTCACTAATCTACAAATTCATTCATTGACTAGATTAAAAAAAGAAAAAATAGATAATGCACTAGTTTGCATAATCCTAGTCATGCACATATAAGAATTATTTCACACAACATATATTTCACACAACATATTAAAGTAGATTTAGAAAAGGGTATTCAAATTTTTATAGAAATATATATATATATATATATATATATATATAATAAATTAGAAATTAAAAATGTCTATTTGAAAAGGGTTGGAGACCTTTTGAAAAGGGTTGGAGACCTATTGGCTAGTTTTATATTTTCACTCAATTTTTAGAAAACTTCTATTTAATATTATTAGATAAATTTTCATATTATTCCATCATTATTAAATA
Organism: Picea mariana; assembly: GCA_032191745.1. Classification (NCBI taxonomy): domain Eukaryota; kingdom Viridiplantae; phylum Streptophyta; class Pinopsida; order Pinales; family Pinaceae; genus Picea; species Picea mariana. The sequence continues at coordinate 51,558 of JASDQU010436649.1, forward strand.
ATTAATATTTTCTCTGTTTCTTTACATTTAATATTTTCTCTGTTTCTTTATATAGAAGTATCGAATAAATTAATATTTTATTTTTATTTTTATTTTTTAATTACAACCTATATAATATTATTTTCCTTTTATTTTTTAATTACAACCATGTAATAAACTAGTTATAATATTTTATTTTATTTTTTAATTACAGCTTTGTAATAAACGAGTTATGATATTTCAGTACGTCATTTTTAAACTTCCGTATTGCTATATTTTTAGTTTAGGTAGATAAAATGTTAACAGGTGTAATTTTTCATAACTTAATCTCATAGCGCTATGTAACTAAGATGTGAATGTCTGAAACCTATTGCAAATAGATACTTGACGACATATTTTGTTAGTAAAAATTCATCCTTTACATTGTTCCTTCTTGTGTGACTAATTGTTCAGAAATTGTTCACAGTAGAAAGACTGCCCCGGGAATGATATCTCTCGATATTCGAGAGTTCTTAGTTTCTTGATCTTTGAATATTCCCCACGATGCATAAGCTGGAAAGAAAACCTAAAATACTTAAGGTATGTAGGAAATCCTAAAAGAATTAAGGTTTGTATGGTTTTCTTAGCAAGAATTCAACCTTTTCATTGTTCTCCTTTGTGTGACTAATGCTTGACGATAGAAACACAGCCGGGGGAATGATATCTATCAATATTCGAGAGTTAATAGTTTCTTAATCTTTGAATATACCCAACAATGCATAAGCTGGAGAGAATCCATAAAAGAATCAACGTATGTACTGTAGATGTAAGATAAGTACTCGGAGGCACTGAGTACTGCAACTTTTATATCTTTAATAATTAATATTAAAGACTGCCCCGGGAATGATATCTGTTGATATTGGAGAGTTATTACTTTCTTAGTCTTTGAATATTCTTCACTACGAATAAGCTGGAAAGAAACCCTAAGGTATGTAAGAAACCCTAAAAGACTTAAGGTATGTATTGTTTTCTTAATAAGAATTCATTCTTTTCATTGTTCTCTTTTGTGTGACTAATTGTTCACGGTATAAAGATGGCCCGGATGAAATCTATCAATACTATTCGAGAGTTAACAGTTTCTTAATCTTTGAATATCCCCAACAATGCATAAACTGGAAAGAAACCTTAAAAGAATTAACGTATTAACGTATGTACTGTAGATTTAAGATAAGTACTCGGAGGCACTGAGTACTACAATTTTAATAATTAATATTAAAGACTGCTCCGGGAATGATATCTGTCGATATTGGAGAGTTATTAGTTTCTTAGTCTTTGAATATTCTCCAAAATGAATAAGCTGGAAAGAAACCCTAAAAGACTTATGGTGTGCAAGAAACTCTAAAAGAATTGGGGTATGTATTGTTTTCTTAGTAAGAATACATCCTTTTCATTGTTCTCTTTTGTGTGACTAATTGTTCACGGTAGAAAGACGGCCCGAATGATACCTATCAATATTATTCGAGAGTTAACAGTTTCTTAATCTTTGAATATCCCCAACATTGCATAAACTGGAAAGAAACCTTGAAAGACTTAACGTATGTACTTTAGATGTAAGATAAGCGCTCGGAGGCACAGGGGTATTCAAGTATTTTCCTAGTTGCAGAGAAGACCAGAATTCATAACCTGGAAAGAAACCCTAAGAGAATCAACGTGTGTATTGTAGTTGTAAGATACGTACTCGGAAGTGTTGGAGTATTCAGAGAGTTTCCCAGCTGCAGAGAAGACAACAACACCCACGCTCGCGTCGCACAGTATTGACAACTCCTCAGCTTTCTTCATTAACCCACGTCGTCTCTTTCTAAAACTGGCGTTCCTGCTCGCTTCATTTTCTATCTTCCTTATTTCTGTTTTTCCTAATCCTCGTCCCATCTACTACAAATAAACAAACAATGAATACTATTCCAAATATTCTAACTAGACACCACTAACCGAAAACCACAATAATAGAACGCATAGTATTTCTTACCTTCTGGCAAAGATCTGTAGAAGACTAAAATTAGAAGTCTCACAGCATCCGGGAAGAGCCTGGTCTCGGTGAGTTATAGGAGGTCATGGGATGATCAAACGCAGAAAAATGATTTCGGAATTATTTAGCAAGGTCACGGACCGTCTACCGAAAGAATCACAATCTAACTGATGCCTAAATCGTTACAGTCGATCTATTTCAAGGAATAAAATTAGCCATTTTCCTTCCCATGATCGCATTGGAAGTCGTGAGATTCCAAGGGTCGGTGCGGGCTCTGGCAGTGGATTTTGATTTCTGTGGTTGTCAATCGAACGTCGGAGACTATATGATGAATGTAGTTCACGAGATCAGATAAAATAAAATGGTTGCGTACGATTGGCAGAGTGAGTTTTACTTCAGAACTGTACCATGAGGTTGAATCCTATGGCCAAGTGTTCCCATCTTCCAACAAGTGGTCCTATGCCCAGTTTTGTGGCACCTTAAAAACCCCTTTGCCATTCACCCTTTACAGTCTGTAATCTATGTACACACTCCCAGTACTTATTCATGTGTTATACCTATTAGTATGTACTCACATACTCAGGAGCATTAAAACTCAGCTGCAGGCTGCCATTGCTGCCACAGTTTAAACAGAACTACTTAACAAAACACTGTAATCCAGAAGATATATAATTCAAAAGCTCTCTCTGTCCAGTGGATGCACGGATTCCGCATGAGGTGTCGCATTTATATCGCTTGAAGGCTTTTTGGGTATGATATCGGAACGATTTAATAAGTGGAAATTTCAATTTTCGGGAATGCAAAAGGTGTTAGCTAAACGTTTTACTTTTGGAATGTTTGTTTGGATGCAATCCCATTATATGTAAATTTGAATAAATTATTAATGTTTGTTTTTTAATTGTAATTTTGAATGTATAAATAAATTAAATTTGTTGAAAAATTTTTAGAACACTTAAATTATACAAACTTAATCATTCAAATCTACAAATCCAAATCTACAAATCCAGTCATTTCAGTCACTAAAAAACTGTAAAAAAATAAAACTAAACTATAGAAAAGTGCTAATCTCTTTTTTTCATTCTCACACTATGCTCTTTCTATCATACACTCTATCTAATTCGTAAAAAACAGAAAAAATTATAATAATTTTAAAGTATATTCGTTTTTTCTATAAATATAGATACAAATATTATTAAAATAGTAAAATATAAATAAATAATATTTAACATAAATTAAAATACTCAATTTTATATTTTATATCCATTATATTTTCTATAATTATATAAATTAATTTTTTTAATTTTAATATTCTCATCACCATATTATTATAGGACGAATATTTTTAAAGGTTCATAATCTTTTCAGGTTTTCTTCTAAATATGTATGATTTTAGTCAATAAAATTTGAATTGTAAAATTAAATTAAAAAAAAATTATCAAAAAATTCAAAAATAAATTTTAATTCCAAAAATCTTGTTTTATAATTTAATAAAGATATATTTTTATATTTCCACTTTTATAAAATTATATTTTTAAATTGCCATCGGTTCTCAATTGATCTATTAATGTGGCGCTAAAACCAATGCATTTAACCTAAAGTTTTTGTTATTTCATAAATTTTTGGAATTGTATTTAAGTTTTTAATTTGATATTTTATTTGACCTCATATCCACGCAATATGAGGTAGAGTTAGGATAAAGGGATTAATAATTTAACCAGTTTGAATGTAAAGTTATGAACTCATATTCAAGATGAAGTAATGCTAACTTTCAAGTTAGTATTATTTCCATGACATTAAATGTTTGCATAGATAATTTTTAGAGTTAGGTACGAGTAGGTACATCTCCTCGTAGAAACGGTGGCTTCACAGGTGTTGCAATCTTCACCAGGTGTGATCTTGAGCTTCATGAGGTGTTACCAGGTGTGATCTTGAGCTTCACTAGGTGTTACCACCAATTACTATAATTCTACAAACCAATTTTTGTTTCTGTGACCTTGACCTCGCTCAATGCCAAAACTAAATTCCCTACTAGCTTCTATGGCAGCCTTGGATTTCCTCTTCTCTCTTTCCTGACCGTTTAGAGGAAGGATCGCATGCCATCAAGCACTGACCAAGAAATGATTATATGAATTCACCTCAAGTTCGCTCATCCTTTCTTCTTCAATTGTCTCCAAATTTCTGCGAACCAGCGTCTGCACATTAACTAAACCAAGCAAATGCTACCTTCATTCAATGAAATAACAAGGGTAGGAGGTTCAACCGGGCACCATAGCAGGTAAGAATTCCTCCTCCTATTAATCCCAGTAGGAACGAAAATAAGCATAGTAGTTGTTTTTAAATATGCTCTAGTATCAACAACATACATGTCATGCATAAATATAGAAAATAGTACAATGTCAAAATGCTTCCAAAATTTTCATCTCTTTCCATACTTAATAGATTTGGAATGAAAAATAAAACATACTAAAGTGTTATATCTTGAAACTATATCAAAATCCATTGAAATTCATGTAAGCGATGTATATATACCTGTATAGCCATATCTGAAGGCCCACTCTTATGATGTTTTGGTATATGCGGTTCACAGATCCCATTTTGTACTATGTCCACCACTTGTGGCATGCAGTTCCCTTTGAACATCCTCTTTGTTATAATAAATGATTGCATAGTTATCAAGATAGGGATCATAGTATGACCTTGTCATCAATTTCCTTCTTGACTATAAATAATCAAACAAAACATTTATATTAGGAGCGATAATGGAAGAAACACCATGAGAAAATACATGAATAATATACATTGATCTTAATCATAAAGATTACTGATATCTCTAATGTTATTTTGCACCACACTCGTTGTAACCTTTTTCCCAACTATGACATTTTCCAAGCACTTGGATGTGTATAGACTGTACATATCAATCTCCTTTAATTGCATTAAGGTTTTGTCTACTACTGTTTTACATTTTAGGTTGGTCCATGCATTGTTAATGAAAAAATCGTAGTTGGATGCGATGATATTGTGAGTCTCATCCTCTTTCACGAGCAAATACATGGACACACTAGAGGCACTTCCCATTGCACGGTCTCTGGTAACAAAAAAATCATTCTCTTGACGAGAAATCACTTGCCAAAGACGAAGAGACTCACCTTCTCAGAAATACCCAATGCGAGCATCATCGCCTGCATCCCAAAAGAGTAATGGAACCTGGGGCCCTCATGCATCATGCTCAGTTCATCTGGATGCTTCCCTGTGGTCTCCACAAAATTCTTGAGAGAATAGCACTTCACTATTCTACCACAAAGGCTGTCAAATTGAGCATCAATGATGAGCAACGAGGTCTTGTGGGATGTGTTGCAAAGGGAGAAATCCATGAAATGAATGGCATTTCATATGTACATCATAATTGGGATGTTTTTCCTGTATGGATGGAAGAACCATTGGGCTCTCCTAGTGCAAGAATGCAAAATATTGTTGTTGATGAATGCAAGAGTGGTATTGGAGCACACGCTGTCTTAGAAACCCCCTGTGTAGACATTTTTGATGGAAACCCCCTGTGCGAGTATTTTTGAGTCGGGTTACCATATCGTGGGAATTGATCAATGGTCAGTGGGTTTAGAGCAGCAGGATGCATTTTTTATCCACTACGACACAACTCCAATAGGGTTTCCCGGTTTGGATATCCAAAGTCACGGTGGCATTGTTATATATGTACGCGTTGTTGTATTTGTACATCTTTCAAATCATGACCCATTTGGCTATGGGAAAACACCCAGCTGTTATCAAAACACCCAGCTATTATGAAAATACCAGACATTGCTGTCACCTATCAATTTATCTGAATGCTTCTTTCCCAATTTTCTATTTTTATTTAATTAAATTTTAAAAAACACTGAATTTTTTTTTTCGTCGACGTCATTCTATAATCTGACCCTTTAGAGGTAACACCGGGAGGAATTATTCTTGATTGCCATGCATAAACATGGAACTCTTTGCAAGATTTATTACGTTAACTAAAACTCTAGTGATAAACATCGTAAGCACTATGATCAAATAAAATGTTATCAAATCCATCGAATTACTTACTTCCTGAAATAGACCATTAAATTGACAAACGTTCAATGTATTTACTAATGTTAAATCGACAAAATCTGTGACATATTATCTTATGACTGTACAATGAACACTCTATTCCACATCTAAGACTCTTCCAGTTTCACCATTAACTATCACTCTATTTGATGACAACATTCTTTTTAATAAGGTTTGTAACTTCCCATAACTTATCCCTAAAAAGAATCTCACATTAAAGTCCCAAAAACACCACATAATAGTCCAGAGAAAACTCACAATACATGCCCCAAAACAGTCTTAGTTGTTCGACCAAGTACTATCCACATTAAACCATTGTTTTGGATTTTTTTTTATGTAAAGTACTCTGTTAACTAATTCTTGACACAAAATTCCAAACTGCTCTCAGAAATACTTATTGGTTTTGTTGTCACTAGGATGATTAAATGGTCATATGACCTTTCATTTCATGTTTCATATATTCATTGATGGCTTTAATAAACATATTGTAAATTTCTTGAGAAGTATACTGCCTCAAGAACTAAAACTACTTTCCGACATTTGCGCTCACTCAACAAAACCTCCTACATATCCTAAGTTAAATCCATGTTTAACATGTTCAACCAGATGAAAGAAAATGTTATCAAATCGAGTCTTGGAATAGATTGTTAAATTGACAAACTTCCAAGGTATGTAATCAGCTTAAATTGACAAACTTTTGGTGTATGTAATCCTTCTGGCTCAATAGTGGAACAAAATTAGATTTGGATGAGCGAGGAGGCGTAAAGTAGACATCAAGTCAAATTTCTTAGACTATTTTGAAGCAATTATTTTTGTTCAATTCACTCAAAAAAAAGGCAATGATATATTCAGACATTTTTTGGAATGTCTTCAACTACTCACTACCTGCACAGTAACTGCAAGTATCAACATGATTTTATCATAGTAGTTTTGACATGATTTTACCACAGTAGCCCAACTACTCACTGCCTGCTCAGTAACTGCAAGTATCGACATGATTTTATCACAGTAGCCTAGTCAAGTAGCAAGTCACCATTGGAAACTTATCTATGAATATCGGTGGAGCATAAGTCTACCTTCTTAGCAGGGACTTGTTGCTCCACAACTACCCTTGTTCAATTTTGAATTAGATAATGAATAGAACAAGGTATATATGCACATTTAAGAATGTGTCACTTTGTGATAATTCTCTTTATCCAATTTTGAATTAGATAATGAATAGAATGGTTTAGTAATTAAGATATCTTATTACTTGGTTACTCATTTATCTATTTTAATTTTTATTAATGAATTTCTTTTGTTTAAATTTATTAGTTTACTTTGTTTTTTAATAATAATAAGAATCTAATTTTAAGGTTACAGTTAATTCACAAAAGAAATTGATGCATGAGACCTTTGTGTTTTTGGGACAAGAAACCCCTCCTACCATAATATACACACCTTAATCCCAATACTTTACAATTATAACTTGTATATCTTTAATAATTAATATTAAAAAAAATTCATTATTGCAATCACAAGATTCATATAACATAATACATTAAAATAATATTAAAAAATTTATATATATATATATAT